>JAVXUP010002839.1:0-104174 GCA_033070095.1 Escallonia herrerae
CCACAATTTTTAACAATAAATTATAATTCATGGTTAATAAATAGGGGTAAAAAAAGAAAATAACCAAAATAAATATGATGACATGCAAGTAAGAGGGGGAAAAAACACTAAAAAGGCTAATGTATTTGAGTTCAATGTTATATACTTAAAATTTTAGAATTGTTTTTTCTAGTTTTAAAAGGTTTACAACAATTGGGACGATAATGTTCACAAATTTTTAATAATAAAAATATTAGTAAAGCCTTAAAGCAATGTAAAAAAAAAAAAGACATATTCTTTTTAAATTATTTATCTTAAAGTTCAATGTGATATAATTAGAATTAACTAATGAAGTAGAATCTCAAACTAGTATTTTTAAATCATTTACAACTATTAACACATATTCTTTTTACATGTTGCTTTTGTTTAAAGAAAAGAAAGCTTTTAATTTGTGACCTAGACTTATGTTTTCTTTATATCTGAGTGTTTATATCGTTATTTAAAGTGTTTTTGAGGTGCTAATAGTCAAAATCAAGTTTCAATATGTTGATATATTGACTATGTAGAGTTTTAGAAGGTGTATAATTGATTTTCCACTCTTATGAGATCAACTAAATTTATGGTAACTATACCTCCGAAGTTTTCAATAAAAAGTTACAATAAAGAGTCATGATGCATATGTGACTATAATAAGTAGAGGTAGAAGAGAAATGGAAAACCAAAGCAAACATGACGATGTTTAATTTATTTTTTGTTCTTTATGTTTGAGTTTTTATTTTGTTTGAAAAAGTATTTTTCAGGTATTAATAGTCAAAATCAAGTCCTAATACGTTCATGCATTGATTAGGTAGAGTTTTAGAAGGTGTAGAAGAGATTTTTTACTTTTATATCGTCTACTAAATTTATGGTAATAAAAACCTCGAATTTTTAATAATAAGTTATACTAAAGAGTTATTGTAGATGTGTGACTTTAATAAGTAGAGGTAAAAGAGGAATAGAACATGAAAACAAATATGGTGACGTGTAATTTTTAATAATAAGTTATACTAAACAGTCATGATACATACGTGACTTTAATAAATAGAGGTAAATGAAGAATAGAACACCAAAACAAATATGGTGACGTGTAAGTAATATTTTCTTTATGTTTGAGTGTTTATTTTGTAATTTAAAGTGTTTTTTGAAGTGTTAATAATAAGAATTAAGTCCTGATACATTGATTAGGTAGAGTTGTAGAATGTGTAGGATTGGGTTTTTATTCTTATAAGGTCAACTAAATTTATAGTAATAATAACTCAATTTTTTATTAATAAAGAGTCATAATGCATGTGAGACTTTAATAAATAGAGGTAAAAGAGGAATGAAACACAAAAACAAAGATGATGACGTGTCGCAAAATGAAAAAAAATATGACGTGTCGCATAATTAAAAGGGGTAAAAAGGAAAAAGATCCCCTAAAAAACCTTATGTGTCTCCTCGATAACATACAACGCTCCGTCTATATATATTTATATGATATAGATTATTTGCAATGCACACATATGGACCAGTCAAAGTAATATAAAGCAAAATAAAACATAATACTTGTGAGGGTCCAATAACGATCAAGATTAATCGTGTCACTTAATAAGAGTTATGTATAAATAAGTTCATCTAAACTTGTTGGAAGAAGAGATTTTTGTTGTATATATCATAAGCTATTTTATTTTCTACCGAACACATCTTAAGGCTTATGTTTTAAGAGGCTTGGTCGTTTACATTTTCCTACTTGCGTTTCTATGTGATATGGCTAAAATGTGATCACCCAACCAAGCGACGACACGTGGTAGGGTTGACCCCGAGTCAACGGAAGAAGCTGTACTTAGGGTAAACTCTACTAAAGATGCCAGTGTCCTGGTAGAACGTTGAGACTATCCCTTAGGGATAGCAATATGATCTAGAAGAGTCCCGACCCGATCCTGATTGGTCTAGAGACCTATCGGAAAAGGGTCCCAAGGGAGTCAGGACTCTAGGAGATGAGCCTATATCATGAAGAAAGCCTCAGGTATGCAGACAAGTTCACACACGCACTCCTAGTGCATTTTCCGCTATTCAGAGCTCTGCCAGACGTTCTGACTTTAGCATCGAAGCCTCTTCCGCCGGAACACCCCCGACAGTCACTCCGTGTTCTATTTTGCAGGTCTATTTTTCGGCCGCTATTTCTGATCAATATTCTAGCAGCAACATTTTGGCACCATTCGTGGGACCGATAGGGAACATGGCCAGACAATCATCCTCCAACACATCCCCAGTCAGTCGCTCGATTCACAATTGACCAATGCGATCCCGTGACTCTCGCCAAGAGGACCGACGTTCGGCACCATCTCGTCGATATTCCAGCGACGATCGGGTCAATGTAACTTTCATTACAACGTAGACAGATGAGGGTTATAGGGGAACCCGTTCCCAACCCCTATGGTAAAAAGGGTGTCCTTCGTCACCACCTCAGCCGTTTAAAATGCCGAATGTGGATCTGACAACAGAGATCCATGAGCTTAAAGGCATGGTGAACACTTTGCAGAAAACACTAAAAGTCATGGCACCCATGGCTTCTATCAACCAGACTCACTTAGATTTGAGCGACCTCCATCTCAGATTGACCTCAAGGTCAAGCTATGATAAAAAAAAATACAGATCAGAGGCTGACTGTAATATCCCGAACTTCGGGAGCCGATTAAAATAACAATTCGGGCTCCGAAAAATAAACGGACACTAATTTTGAGTAATACTCGGGTATTAAAAACTTGTGGAAGCTTAAAAATATTTTGGGCAAAATTGTAATTTTCAAAAAATTTAGGGTATTTGCGTAATTTTGAAAAACTTTGGGGGCATAATTGTAAATTATGGTTATAGTGATAAAAAAAATAATAAAATGAATGCTAGTGTATATTTTCAGCGATGTTTAATTAAATTGAGCATGATTGGAATAATTTTGGGCTTGAATGCAATTATAAGAAATTTGGGGTTTGTTTTATAATTAAGTAAAGTTTAGGGGTCTTTTGTAATTTCATATAAAATTTATTTAGAAACCATATTTTTGGGAGTTGCCACCACCTACTTGCTTTCATGACTAAGCTAACTAAAACTATTTAAAATTGGAGTGGATAAGTAAATATTTCAGAAAGAGAAAACAAAACAAAACAAAGGAACAAAACAAAAAAGAAATAAAAGAAAGAGAGGAACAGTGACTGAGCAGAGGAGAAACAGAGAAGAGAAGGAAAACAGAGAGGGAAGAAGAAAGAGAGGGAGCTTGGACAGAGCTAGAGAGAAACTGAGAGATTGTTCAAGGTAACCACTTCTCTGCTAGAGTTAATATGAGGTTGTGTGTGTTTTATGTGTGCGCAGAGTGTGTATTCACTATGTGTGTAGCTATGTGTTCTTGTGGGTTTAAGTGAGTGCTCCAGTGTGTGGGTTCTGAGTGTGCTTCAGTGTGTGTGTTCATATGTGTTTTCGGGTGAGTGATGGGGTGTATGAGGGTGTGGTTAATTGAATGTTAATGTGAGTATTTAGGTGTAAATTCATTCGGGTAGAGGTTTTTGGGAGCACTTGGAAGGGTAGCCGTGGGTCTTAGTGAATTTTGAAGACCATCAGTGAGTTGTGTGTGTGTTCGAACAAGGAAGATGATGTGTGTGTAAAAGGTGCAATAGTGTGTGCTTTAATTTGAATAGTAAGTATTATTGTTGCTAAAAATAGAAAAATAAATTTGGCAACCTTCCATGAAATTTTATAAATATCTAAGGTCATAATTTGACAAAGTCCAAAACTGTAACCCCCAATATTTTTACGATAAATACACTCTGGAATTGTTTGAGAATTTTTGGAGTCCGCGAAGAGCGCTAAATTGGGGTACCGATTAAAGAACTATATCGAATTATTTAGTATAGGAAACCTAACATTTTTAATCTGAAAATTTTATGGAAACCTTATTCTACTGATATGTTCAATATTCTAAAATTTTAGGCCATTCCGAGGCCAATAGGTATTTTTTGCGAAACTGGCCTTTTAGCGCTCGGTCTAGACACTGGTTCGGGATTTTTGGGCAAAAATTTCTAAAATACTTTTTAGGCCAGAAATAACATCAGGATGTTTAAAATAGCATTTTAAGATATTTTTGAGATTTTTCCGGTGCCGGAAACCCCCAGGGGTGTTTTGGTAATTTACCACCCCAAGGGGTATTTTGGTAATTTTGCCTATAAGAGGTATTTTGAAGTAAATTTATATACAGTAAGATTATTTTAGTGACCTTGCTTATGGAAAGTCATTTTGAGAATTAAAGTGTAACGAGGGGTATTTTGGTAATTTGACCTAAGAAAGGTATTTTTGCATAAATTTACATATGGAAAGCTTATTTCAGTGATTCTACTTACGGGAAGACCGTTTGGGTGATTTAAGTCCGGGAGGGGCATTTTGGTAATTTTACACCCTAAGGGCGTTTTGGTAATTTTACATACCCGGTGAGGGGAGGTTCATTTTGGGAGAATGTGTGAGTTCGTATTAAGTTATACTTTTGTTCTGTAGGCTGTATTCTAATGGTTCGATTATTTCGTTTAGGTTAAAGCTAAAGACTTCCGGTTAGGATAATTTAGCTACGGATCCAGGTAAGGGATTCTATCTGAACCTTGGGTAAGGACTTTTGTCCGAACCCTTATTTGATTACTTGTACTCATAAGTACTTCTTTGATATATTTACGACTAATGCCGAACTCTAAGTTATGTATTGATATCAGCATGTTCTTGCCCAGAAAACCCTAATGTTGAACTTGAATCGGTTATTTGGAAATCTTGTGATACTCGCATGTTATTGCGGGCTGAGCAAATTTGATAATTGTCTGTATCCATTCTTCAGACTTTTTGTGATTTTATTCGATAATTATTCGCAGTCATTTTTGTTATTTATCTGTGATTTTTCTTTTGAAAATTCGATTTCTTCTGAAAATCTCGAATGCTGACTTATGTCAGTATGATTATTGTTATGAGAACCCAAATTGATTTCAGGAATATGAGCTTATGTTAACGCTCATTGATATTGTTAATTTCTGTGTTGACCTGGGTACCTGTTTAGTGGCGAGGCGATATAAGGCTGGTTGAATCCTGCATGAAACGCAGGCTAGTACCCAAGTGGACTAGTAATTATTTTAGTACATCATGCATGTGTACACTATATGAGCTTGCCATAATGGCATTGCAATCGCCCAAGATCAACATTGATTTTTAATTTTTTAGCTAGAATGATTTGTACTTGGGTTGAAAGCCTTGACAAACATTCATTGTACTTACCTAGAAGGATTTTTACTTGGGTTGAAATCCCTTGACAAGCCTTTATCGTATTATCTTATTTGATTTCTGCTTGGGTTAAAATCCCTGAGGAAATCTTGCTGTATTTTTTAAATGAATTTATGCTCGGATTGAAATCCCTTGAGCAAGGGAAATTTTCGTGGTACTTAGAAATGCTGACTTGAAAATGATCTTTTATTGATCGTTTTGGATTTTGTTCTAATTGTTAATATTTATTTTGGCATCTATTTCTGATGAATTTTATGAGTTTTGATCGTTCGAAGTGTTTTGAAAATCGTTGGTTGGATTTTTCGAAGTCGTGTTATAATCTCTTTTGTAGTCCTTGTACGACCTTACTGGGCTCTCAAAATCTCACCCTTCGTTTGGCTCCCTTCTGCAGGTGATGATCAAATATAGCATGTTCGGGAATGGGTTAGAGTCTATGTGAGATCCCGATGAGCCCATCACTACTGTGTAGGGAGACCCCTGTGTGGGTCAGTTTTGTCAACTCGTTCTATAAGAACTTGAGTTTGTAAAGAACCTAGATCTTAATAGTTCCAATTTGAGTAGTTTTGTAATATTGAATGTGAAGATTTTGGGTTGATATCGGATTTATTGTTTTGGAAGTATGTGTTAGTGAACAGGATTTGACAGGTTTGATGTGATCCGGTAGGTTAACGACCCAGGAGTTTGGGGCGGCGGAGCTCCGGATTTCCAGGGGCGTTACACTGACCCAGTCATCAGCCAAGAAAGGTAACGAGGAGCATGTTACCAGAAGTGGTTCATGTTTTCGATGGGAAAGATCTATGGGAGATAGCACGAATTTGTCTCCCATGCTGGGCGCCGCTCCTCCTGGTCGACATCATACCAAAAATAGACAGCGTCCCCAAGAATGAAGTCATCGAGACACACGAGAAATACACCCCTAAGGGGGAACTTCTCGAAGAACCATCTTTGAGCCCCGCCCGAGGGAATTCACTACCCTAAAGGAAAATTCTGGATACCCTCTGTCCGAGGAAATCAAAAAAGCAAAATTACCCCCAAATTTTTTGATGCCACAATGAGATTTATATGATGGGAGCAGAAACCCTGGAGAGCACGTCTATCAGTTTCAAACAAATATGCTACTCCTTCAGGTCTCCGACGCTTTCCCAACCACCTTGAGAAAGGCCGCTCATGCGTGGTTGAAGTCTCTACGATCAAGATCAATCCATTCCTTCGCCCAGCTTTCTGACTTGTTTCATAAAGATTTTGTGAGCAGCAGAACCCGGAGGAAGAACTCAGCAAGTCTCCTCAATGTGGTTCAGGAGAGGAATGAATCTTTGTCGTAATATTTGGGGCATTTCAATGCGGCGACATTAGAAATCGACAATCTGGATGAGTCGGTGAAGTACACCACTTTTTTGCGTGGACTTCGACCCACTTCCAAGTTTGCATTTGTGGTGAACAAGAGCCCCCCTGGGAGTATGCATTGTTAGATAAGGCCAACAAATACATCCAGGCCAAAGAATACTTAGAAACCCACAAGGGACACCTAGGCTACATCGAGCAAAAACAAGGAAAACGGGCCCGAGACGATAGTCCAAGGGGCGGATGGAGTTCTAAGCGTTCGAGAAAGGACGAATGGTGCCCCAATGAGATGTTCAACATGAAGAATCTGACGCATTTGAATGCCAGGCCGTCACAGATTCTTCGCGAGATAAAAGACAGAGAGATTCTGGAATGACCAGACAAGATGAGATCGGCGCCGAACAAGAGAGATAGGAATTTATGGTGCTGGTACCACAATGACCATGGCCACAGCACAGACAACTGTGAGTTGCTCAAACATGCTATAGAGGCTCTTATCAAGTGAGGGAATTTGAAGAAATATATCGGTAGAAGAGAGGATGGAAGGGAAGCCACTCCCTTAGCTAGACGAGAAAAAGCACAAGAAAATGCAAGTATCATCAATACCATCTCGGGAGGGATCGCAGCTAGGGGTTCATCCGGACAAGGACGAAAAGCTTACTCAAGAGAAGTATACACCATCGTAGGGCCATCAGCCAAGAAGCAGAAAACAAAGCCGGTCCCGATGATATCTTTCTCTGAAAAGGATGTGGGTGACATAAAAACACCTCATGAAGACCCCCTAGAGGTTACACTCCGAGTGGGCAGCTTCGATGTGAAGAGAATCCTTGTGGATAGCGGAAGCTCGGCGGAAGTCCTCTTCTATGAAGCGTTCTAGAAACTAAACATCTCATCCAATCTACTGCGCAAGATGGACATGCCCCTCTAGGGTTTCTCTAATCATCCCATGGTTTGCGAGGGGATCATCGCATGACTACCTGTTGCCGTGGGTAACCCCCCCGGCTCAAGCCCAACTGATGTTGGATTTTGTGGTAGTTCGTGTGCCTTCAGCCTATAACGCGATCCTAGGCTGGATAGCACATAACCAGTTGAAAGCAGTGGTATCGACATACCACATGAAAAATAAAGTTCCCCATAGAGCACGGAGTGGGAGAAGTTAAAGGAGATCAAGTGGTGGCTCCGCAGTGCTACATGGCGACGTGCCGAGCCAAAAGTAACGAGACTTTGGTAATCGAAGATTTGAGGGATGAAACAATGGTCGAAAGAGGCAAGCCGGCCGAAGTCCTCTTAGACATTGAGTTGTGCCCGGACAACAATGAGAATACAGTAAGGATTGGAACAGGATTAGCAGAAGACCTCAAGCTTAAGCTTGTTGACCTTCTACGGAGCTACTCAGACATTTTTGCATGGACAACATCTGATATGCCCGAAATTGATCCTGGAGTAATCACTTATAAGCTGAACGTAGACCCACTCAAGAAGCCGGTCAAACAAAAGAAGCGGACGTTTGCCCCTGAAAGGCAAGTGAAAATCGAGGAGGAAGTAGACAAGTTGTTGGCAGTCGGGTTCATCAAGGAAATTTCATACCCCAATTGGATCGCCAGCGTTGTGATGGTACCCAAGTTGGGAAATTGCTGACACATATGCATCGACTTCACCGACCTTAATCGGGCATGCCCAAAGGATAGTTATCCACTTCCCCAAATTGATATCCTCATCGATGCTACCTCGGGTCATGAATTGTTAAGCTTCATGGCCGCCTATTCAAGGTATAACCAAATAAGGGTCTGAAGTCGATATTCCAAAGACCTCCTTTATCACAGAGTGGGGACTCTATTGCTATCAAGTCATGCCTTTCGGTCTCAAGAACGCGAGGGCGACGTACCAGGGTTTAGTCAACATGATCTTCCGCGATTTAATTGGGAAGAATGGAAGTATATGTGGATGACATGTTGGTGAAGAGTGTCATAGTCGAAGCTCATGTGGAGGACCTTAAGGAAACCTTCGACATACTGAGAGCTTATAAGATGAAACTAAACCCACTCGAGTACGCTTTTGGTGTAGCATCCGGTAAAGTTTTGAGATTCATGGTTTCTCAACGCGACATCGAGGCCAACCTAGAGAAAATAGGTGCCATCCACGACATGAAGCCGCCCAAGACAATCAAGCAAGTTCAAGAACTCACGGGAAGAATTGCCGCTTTAGGAAGGTTCATGCCTAAGGCGATGGAAAGATGTCTGCTCTTCTTCAGGGCTATTTGAAAGGCAAGAAATTTTGCCTGGACAGAAGAGTGCCAGAAATCTTTTGAAGAGTTGAAGAAATATTTGGTATCTCCACCTCTTCTCATCAAACCCATCACTGGTGAAGATCTCTTTCTCTACCTATTGGTTAGCGAGGTGGCGGTAAGCGCGGTTTTGATTCGAGAGGAGCAGGACAAGCAGAAGCCTATTTACTATGTAAGCAAAGTTCTACAAGATGTGGAAACAAGGTATCCTCGAATAGATAAGATGGCCCCTGCCTTTAATACTTCACCCAGAAAACTAGGACCTTACTTTAAATCGCATTCAATCACAGTTCTGACCGACCAGCCTTTAGGGAAAGTTCTACAAAATCCTGAAGCATCAGGGAGACTGGTAAACTGGTCAGTAGAACTGGGGGAATTTGACATCAAATACAAGCTGAGTGTGGCAATTAAGGCCCAAGCCTTATCAGATTTTATTGTTGAGTGCACTGTGCTAGAAGACCCCCCGTGGTTGGTTCTTTCCGAAACTTCGGACCCATGGATTCTTTATGTTGATGGCTCGTCTAAAGTAAGTGGTGGTGAAGCTGGACTTATATTGATTAGCCCGGACAAGTTTGTGATTGAATATGCTCTTCGGTTTGACTTCCAAGCTTCAAACAATGAGGCTGAATATAAAGCGCTTATGGCAGGAATAAGGTTGGCACATTCACTAAGAGTGGACTCTCTATCCGTACACAACAATTCCTAGTTAGTGGTTATCCACATCTTGGGGGAATACGAAGCTAGAGATAAGAGAATGATCCAGTATCTTCAAGCTGTGAAGACTCAGGCCGCCAAATTCAAAAACTTTACTATCCGCCACATACCAAGGGATCAGAATGTCCGGGCAGATTCCCTTCAAAGTTAACTTCCATGGAAGTTTCAGAGTTCTCTCGCGCGGTATACATTGAGCTTCTTCAAAAAAGAAGTATCCAACCCACAGCGGAGGTCTATATAGTTAAGTAGGAGCCATGTTAGATGGATCCAATTGTACGATACCTCACCTCAGGAATGTTACCTGAAGAGCGAAGTGAAGCGCATAACTTGCGCACCAAAGCTGCTCGATATGCTCTTGTAGATGGGCCCTTTACAAGAAGTCCTTCAGTTCGCCATACCTCAAGTGTTTAAGCCCTAGGGAGGCAGATTATGCATTGCGGGAAATTCACGAAGGCATTTATGGGAAACACTTAGGCAGAAGAAATCTGGCATGCAAGATTTCAAGGCAAGGTAACTACTGGCCGGGAATGCAAAAGGATGCAGTCAATTTACGAGAAGATGTGACCAATGCCAGAAATTTACCCCACTCTCGCATACGCCAGCAACTCCGCTTAGCATCTTGACTTAATTCCCTTCGCGGTGTGGGGGATGGATATTCTAGGTCCATTCCCAATGGCAACAGGCCAACGATGTTTCGTGATAGTCGCCATTGACTATTTCACAAAGTGGATCGAGGCAGCCGCTGGCTACTATAACAGCGGCAAAGTGTGAGGAGTTTTTCTGGAAGAACGTGGTATGTCGTTTCGGGGTCCCAACGGTCCTCATCATTGATAACAAAAAACAATTCGATAACTCCAACTTTTGGAATTTTTGTGAAGGCATTTCTATTAATCTTCGCTTCACATCGGTCACTCACCCCAAATTGAACGGACATACGGAGAATATGAATCGAAGTATTCTTCAAGGCCCAAGAAGAAAGCTGGACGACGCCAAGGGGGCATGGGTAGATGAGCTCCCCGAAGTACTTTGGGCATAGAACAACACCTCATTCCGTCACAGGAGATCACCATTTTTGCTATGTTTTGGGACAGAGGCACTTTTGCCGGTTGAAGCGGGACTCCCAACAATTTGAGTGTTGTAGTTTTTGGAGGAAGAGAACGAAGCTAATCTTCAAGGAAATCTTGATCTCCTAGATGACGTACGAGCTCAAGCCCTGAAGCGAGTGATTTAACAAAACAAAGGGTTGCCCGACACTACAATTGAAGGGTTCATACAAAGATGTTCCAAATAGGGGACTTAGTCCTCCGAAAACTTGAAGTGTCTGACCCAAAAGCTGCCATTGGGAAATTATTGCCAAATAGGGAAGGACCCTACCGAGTCTTAAAGGTGTTCAAACCCGGTGCCTACTCATTGGAAACACTTTTAGGAGACCCACTCCCTCGAACTTGGAATACGGAGAACCTACGGTGTTACTATTAGTAGTATCTTGCGGGAAAGCAAGACACTTCCTTTTTAGGGGTAAGGTGGACTTTAGTTAGACGAATAATAGAGAGAAACAATTCCAGTTGTAACCGTAGTCTTTTCCAATCAAACAATGAAGTTTTCTTGTTATCATATTAGCGTGTTTCTTGATTTTTTGTTCAAGTAGTAGTAGGTAATCCCAAGTTCTCAAAGACAACACACACTTAGATATCCGAGTAGTATGCCCGAGCAGCAAGACTGCATGTATTGCTCAAGCAAGTATCACCCAGTGTGGTAGGGTAATATACAAGTGTTGCCCGGCACGGTCTAGCTTTAGTTCTAGCCCAAGAAATGGCAAAACCTAGCGGAAGATCGTCGCCCCACCCTGTTTTGTTAATTTGAAACCCGGCCAAGTGTGAGTGCGAGGCTTCTTTGCCAGTCCTTAGTTGACGATAAGGGTTCGCATCAAAGTAAAAAATACTGCAAAATGTGAAAGCTAGGAACACAATTGCAAAAATAAAATGCACCCTTCCAAGGGATAGTAAAACATCATACTCATAAAAAGCCCTTGGGGGTAACAAAAGTGCTTGGTCAACAACAGTACTTGGCGATCATGAAAGGAAATTACAAGAAAAAAAGCAAGAACAAGATATCTTAAGGTGCAGGAGCATTCTTGGGCCAAAAACTCCTCTCCCCTTGGGAAACAACATCTCCGGCCTCGACAGGCGCAACAGTTTTCCCTGACGGTGACCCAAAAGTGGGCACAACTATATCATCCAGGAAGAGGCTAGGATACTTCGCCACTGTCAATTCCTTGGCCTTCTAAAAACCTTGCTCAAAAATAGAAAGACCATCCTCCGTTCGCTTCTGCAACCATTCTTCTCATGCCGTGCCATCAAGAAACGCTTGGATAGCCTTGTTCCCAACTTCGGCTTTCTCGGCCCTTAGTTTTTCACATCTCTCCTCCAGACGACTGACCTTAGCGAGCAGGTCTATGTTCTTTACCTTCAAGTCATTGACCTCCTTGCCAAGCTTGTCAGCCTTACCCACAGTCGCTCTCTTTTCAGTCTCTGCGTTGCGCGCTACCTCCATCGCCATTGCGAATCTATCTTGCATCTGGCTGCTACAGCAGTAGGCGTGAAGAGAAAAGAAAGATGAAGACAATTATATGATAAGAAAAATGGGAGAAGCCCAATTGATAACTCGAAGAGAATAAACAAATAAGTTACATTGTAGGCAGTTTGGACATGGGCCGTCGTGAAGGCCTCATGGGGTTGGTTCTCCAGAATCGCTTCATTGCCAGGTAACATCCCGTGAGCTAAGTGCTGAGCAGAGACATGCAAGCTCAGCACACCAAAATTGCCTCTCTTAATCGTCCATCTAGGACAAAAAATTGGGTCTTTGTCAATAGGAAGGTCCTCGACCACGAGTGGAAGCGTGGGAGGGATAGAAGCACGAGGCCTCTTTATAATAGCAGAAGAACCTTCGTCTGCAACCTCTTTTATTTTTCCTTTGGAAGCCTTTTGCAATAGACCTAAGAAGTCGCCTTTCCCACCTTCACCTTTGCTAGCCATCTCTATAGAAGGAACGGAGTTAGTTAACACGTTTACAATTGATAAGAGAAAAGAGGAGATAAACATAGCTATAGACTCCACCTAGACTTGGAGTCCTAGAAGATGACGTCCCTGTGGCTAAGTCTGAATTTCTACACCTCAAGGCAACACAAGGTTCTACGAAGGGAGTTGGGGGAACATGGTGGTTAGGAGCAGGAGAAATGAGTCCCACGTGCCGTATCTCTTGATCTGTAAGGGGTTCCTCGATACTAAGACCACCCCTTCTCTTTATACGATCGATGCGGGTCTTCGTAAGAGCATTGGGAGTCGGGAAATCTTTCTTTTCGAAATCTTTACAAAATCCATTCCATATTATAGGAAACTTCTATTTACCACTCTGCCACTGTATGAAAAAGTACCTGGAATGCCAAACTTTGTTGGATTTGGGACCTCCTTTGATCACCCTAACCCTGTTGTGGATGTAATACCATCTCACACTGTTGGCCACATTTTTTTTATAAATCATACTTCAAGGTATAGCCTCATAAATTCATGAACTGTCGCTGGATACCCCAAAGTTTGTACCAGGTAGATTAAACCAATGAGTTTTGTCCAACCATTGGGAACAAATTGACTAGGCGCCATTTTGTAATGATTAGAAAAGGCAACAAAAAATGGGTACATGGGGATTCTATAGCCAGACCTTATCTGGCCCTCATAGACACTGGTCTCCAGATCTGTGCCATAATTGGCGGGCTCTTGGAGTGCTGGAACCTGAGCAGAGTATGGAGGCAGCAAAGGAAATTCTTCCAAGAGCTCTATTATGCTCTCCTTGGTCATTTTATTTCTTTTGTCGTCCGAGTTAACCAAGTGCCTTCCTCAAACTTATCTTCGGCTTCGTCCTTAATATCTCCAAGCGCATCTCTATGGGAGAACAAAGTGCTAGCTTGAGGGGAGGAGGTTCCTACTCTACTCCTAAGGATGGAAGTGCCTACTTGTGAAGATCTACTTTCTGATTCACTTTCTAGGACCTTTTCTGAGGAACTAGTGGAGGACGATGAAGAATTACGCCATGAAGTTGAAGACATCTTGCATTCAGAGTTCTAAATATTAGAAACTACTGAAGGAAAATAGGTAAAACAATGAATCAGAAAGAAAGGAAGAAGAACTTACTTGCTGAGATTGAGCCGAGCCCGAATAAAATGAATAGCATGGGGCAAATGAATTAGGGAAACCCAATATATAGAAGAGGCTTGAGTAACCGCCCCAAGTTGGCGGCAACGTTCAATGTAACTGACTGGCGCGATCTTCGAAGTAATAAATTTTGAAATTTATTTCTAACTGCCTTGGTTTTGGCGGCAAAAAGACCGTTACTATTGTGCGAATCCCCAAGAGATTTTCAGGTAAAATACCTTAAAAGCCCCTACCACGTGGCTTATTGATCAAGTACTCGACCGAGTAGCTTGCCTTAGCAGAGCTCCAGAGCAGGTGCTCAAGCACTGCGGTCAAGCTCTTGCCCCAGTAGACTGCCCGAGCAGAGCTCCAGAGCAGGTGCTCAAGCACCGCGGTCAAGCTCTTACTCGAGCAAACTGCAGGAGTAGAGCTATAGAGTAGGTGCTCAAGCACGGCGGTCGAGCTCTTGCCCGAGCAGACTACCCGAACAGAGATTCAGAGCAGGTGCTCAAGCACCGCGGTCAAGCTCTTGCCTTAGCAGAGCTCCAATGCAGGTGCTCAAGCACTGCGGTCAAGCTATTGCCCGAGCAGACTGCCCGAACAGATTACTCGAGCAGAGCTCCAGATCAGGTGATCAAGCACCGCGATCAAGCTCTTGCCCCAGCAGACTACCCGAGCAGATCTCCAAAGCAGGTGCTCAAGCACCGTGGTCAAGCTCTTGCCCAAGCAGTCTACCTGAGTAGAGCTCCAGACTAGGTGCTCAAGCAGCACGGTCAAGCTCTTGCCCGAGTAGACTGCTCGAAAGACTGCTCGAGCAGAGCTTTAGAGCTGGTGCTCGAGCACAGCGATCAAGCTCTTTCCCGAGCAGAGCTCCAAGCAGACTGCTCGAGCAGAGCTCCAGAGCAGAGTTCTCGACTAAAACTCCCGAGCAGAGTTCCCGACCAGAGCCTCCAAGCAAAAATTGCCCGAGCAGGTCATTCGACCATGGTTTTTTGTAGTCCCCTTTAAACAATGGATAATGAAGAAGAAATGATTTTAGCTAGACCGTTTTGTGTCAACTTTCAGTACTACATGCTTTTGGCTGTCCTCAAGAAGAACTGTCAAAAGTAGGGGGCATTATGATATGGCTAAAATATGATAACCCAACCAAGCGACGACACATGGTAGGGTTGACCCCGAGTCAACGGAAGAAGCTGTACTTAGGGTAAACTCTACTAAAGATGTCAGAGTCCTGGCAGAACGTTGAGACTATCCCTCACGGATAGCAATATGATCTAGAAGAGTCCCGACCCGATCATGATTGGTTTAGAGACCTATCGAAAAAGGGTCCCAAGGGAGTCTAGACTCTAAGAGATGAGCCTATATCATGAAGAAAGCCTTATGTATGCAGACAAGTTCACACACACGCACTCCTAGTGCATTTTTCGCTATTCAGAGCTCTGCTAGATGTTCTGACTTTAGCATTGGAGCCTCATCCGCCAGAACACTCCTGGCGGTCACTTCGTGTTTTATTTTGCAGGTCCATTTCCCGGCCGTAGTTCCTGAACAATATTCTAGCAGCAACAATATGTTTTTCTTAACTACAAGTCTCATTACAAAGACAAATATATACTAAAGTTTATGATTTCATGATCATGTATTCTTAAAAGTCATGTTTCTGTTGGGCAAAGAAGGGTATTGTTGAAACTTTAACCTCTCTCAACTTGTGCAAACTTAGAGAAGTTACAGAAAAAAGAGTTGGACTTTTGTATCTTGGAAGCGGCGTGTTAAGATCTACTGTACCCGTATATTCCATAAGAGTGCGAACCGTCTTAAAGATAGCGATCTAATACGCGCCTCAACCCAAAGATAATATACATGTTTCTAAAATGTTCAAGGTAGATTCTTTAATTGGACCCTTAAGGGTACCGCGAAAGGTAGCAAAGAATGACGCGTTCCTAAGAGCATTAAAGTAAGCGTATTTCTCATGCTCGCAATTAGACGTAAAAATGTTTTTATGTTTTTTGTTTAATCAATTTTTTTATGTGAGCTTGATTGCATATTATATTCGCCTCTTCAAAACTTTTTCCATCAAGTTATAACAACAAATTACATTTAGGAGGGTCCGTTGACAATTGAAGAAAAATAACTAAAGTAATCCTACCCCTTTTAAACTCGCCAATTGAATTGCTTGAATGTGCTTTGCTATTTATGATCCCACCAAAAAAAATCATTAACGTGAATAAACCCACAAAAAACTGTGCCCGTGAGCTGCGCGAGTTACTGTAGTTGATTTATCTACAGAAGCGGCATGTGACCGTGCTCTGGACTCTCTTATCATATTCAGTCATGCACTGACACGTTCTTAGCAACTCTTATATCAACGGCACATTTCTTGAAACCCTCTTGCATGATAAAATGAACCAAACAAAATGCTACTCCGATGTGAAGAAGTTAGTCTTTCTTGCATACATGAAGTAGAAATTTCTGACCTTACCATGGTTGTTAAATTTGATAAACGCACTGATTATCCACAATTTGGTTGAAGTTACGTATTTAAATGGTAAAAGATCTGTTGGATTACGTGGCTATAAGCCATATGAATTAATGCCATGATTTGAAAGATAAATCAGCCTCAAACCATAGGATAAAATAATTTCCAGGTGCTAATTATAATTTTGGTTATGTCTAGTAAATTTTGGATAGTTTAACTAGAATAATGTGATGAGAAGGGAATTGACTTAGTCAACCAGTTGGTTGATTATGGATAAAACTTCTAGAGATATTTTAACCTTTTGTTTACTGTAAGGAGTTGAGGTTGAAGTGATAGTGAGATAGTTGACTCTAAAAATCTGGAGACATGTTCCATGACTTTAACGGTTATTTTTAGAGATAAGATTTATCTCTCTTTAAAGAGTCACTATCTTCACATTGTACATACACTTCTGAATATCCACAAAATTCAGTTCCTAGAAAAAAACCCACCTTAACTACAGTCATATTCTCTTGTTCTTAATTATATCTTGCCTCCTGAGTTTTGCAAAAGTTGTTATCGTCATCAAATCAAGATGCAAGGAGTTTCGTTCAGAATTTTATTCCATCAGCGGTATCAGAGCCCAAACTGATTTTGGGCTGTTGGAGTGTACATTGTACACCACAAATTTTCTCATTGAATCTATCAATTGTTCCTGGCATAACGTGGGCATTGCTTGAAGAGATTGGTTCATGATTGGATACTGTGCGATACTGACGACTTGAAGAGATTGGTTCATGATTGGATACTGTGCAAGTCGGATTTAATCTGTCATTTAAAGTTGTTGGGTCTTCATTATTGGGAAAGATTGTTGCTGTGGTGGCTTTTCTGTCCAAATTCTATTGCAATTCGTGAATTCAACAGATCATCAGCTACGAGAATCACATTGAAGCTTTTTGATCAGAAACAACTCGAACTGGTAAAATTATTGGGGAGCAATTTTTGGTCAGTTTTACCTACTCTAATTTATCCGTTTCTTATTTTGGTGATATTACATATGGCTTCTAAGGCTATTAGTGTTGAACTTAGAAAAACTGAAAAACTTAATGAAAATAATTTCTCAACCTGGAAGCGTAGGATTAGGCATATTTTATTTCAAGACAAAGTTGAATATATGCTAGATGTGCCCTACCTTAAAGAGCCACCTCTTAGAGCCGGAGGGGCTGCTAGAGAGGCTTTTGATCGTTTTGTTAAAAATGATAAATTGGCTAGATCGACCTTATTGACTTTTAAGGAACCAGACTTAGAAATAATTTATGAGGGATATAAAACTGCTAAAGAAATGTTTGATGCGGTCACTGAAACTTATGGCATTGCTTCCAATACTTACATTCAACTCCTGATTGAAAAGTACAATGGCACTATTATGAAAGAGAGTGAAAGTGTTGTGGATATGTCAATAAGTTATTGGTGATAGCAAAAGAATTAGCAACTTTAGGTAACCCTATTCCTGATAAAATGCAAGTCTCTACTGTCTTGTCTAGCCTGCCAGACTCATAAGACCCTACTGTTATTTCCATAAATGTGTCTGGCCAAGATTTGTCAATGAAAAATTTGCCTACGTTGCTAGGATTAGAAGCTAAAAGGAGCGTTAAAAAGAAAAAGAATGAGTCTCATTTTGTAGCTCCTGCTTCTACTTTTAATACTGGTTCCATGTCTTTTAATGCTCCCGATGTTTTTAAACCACGCGCTTTTTCTAATACCCCTAATGCTCTTAAACCTAGAGGTCAGACTTTCAAAAATAGGGGTAGAAAATTTCAAAGAGGAAATGGTTGTTTTAATAAGAAACAATCAGGTAATTGCTATACCTGTGGAAAACATGGTCACCATAGGAACAATTGCCCTCAGAATAAAGATGGAAACAATAAGCAGTTCAAAAAGGGCCCTAGAGACATTGTTTGCCCGGTTTTCGAATCACTTCTAGCTGATCGTGATTCTTGGTCTTGGTGGGTGGATTCTGCTTCTTCTCGTCATGTGGCTAAGACTAGAGAGAATTTTGTAGAGATGAAAGAAGTTAAAGGCGGGGACCACAAGATCTATATGGGAAACAACTCGTACTGTGATGTGCTCGGAGTTGGTACTGTGAAAATTCCATTGCCTGGACAAAATAATCTCATCTTGACAGATGTTCCCTACAGACCTATTTAATATGAGGCGCAATCTGCTCTCTGTGCCACGCATGGATGAAAAAGGTTTTGAGCTGCGGTTTAGGTCTTCCAAAGTTTCTATTGGGAAGCATGGGCACATTCTTGTATGGGGGGTTAAAGTTGATGGCCTTTATTGTTTGAACACTCTCGATGATAATGAAAATGTTGCTAGTTGTTCTGCTTACATTGATACTTGTTACAATGTGGATGTTGATTTTGTTTTATGGCATATGAGATTGGGTCACTTAAATTACAATAAAATGAAGAGGATGGATCAAATAGGGTTAATACCTTGCTTGAAGTTAGAATTAAAACCATGTGAATCTTGTTTAAGTGGTACGATGGCTAGAAAGCCTTTTGAAAAAATGGATAGGGCCAAAGAACTATTAGAACTAGTACACTCTAATATTTGTGGCCCCATAAATGTTAAAACTTACAACGAAATGGAGTATTTTATTATGTTTACTGATGATTTCTCTAGATATGGGTATGTTTATTTGCTTAAGCATAAATTTGATGCTTTAGATATATTTAAGCAATACAAGAAAGAGGTTGAAAATCAGTTGGGTAGAAAAATCAAGGCACTTAAGACTGATAGAGGTGGAGAATTTATGGCTGATTTATTTGATGATTTTGCAAAGATAATGGTATCATACACCTTTTTACTATGTCCTATACACCACAGCAAAATGGCGTGGCTGAGAGACATAATAGGGCACTTTTAGATATGGTTCGTTTGATGCTAAGTCGAGCAAAACTCAGCAACACTTTTTGGGGTGAAGCCTTAGCTACTGCCATCTATACATTAAACAAAGTACCAACCAAAATAATAGGCTTAACTCCACATGAAGTTTGGTGGGGAAGGAAACCTAGCCTGTCGCACATTAAAATTTGGGATAGCTCTGCTCATGTAAAGAGATTAGGACCCAATGTAAGAAAATTAGAATCCAAAACCATAAATGCACCTTTATTGGTTATTGTGAGCATTCGACTGGGTACAAGTTTGCTATTGTTCATCCAAATAGGTCCCTAGGAATACTTGAAAGTAGGGATGCATTCTTCTTAGAAGATGATATTGGAAGGGATAAACCAGAGAAAATGGTTGAACTTTTTGAAATAGAAAAGGAGAATGATATAGTGCAAGAAATGGAGAAGGTTATTCAAAAGGAACAACCTTATGATACTCTATCTAGAATACAAAGAGAAAGAAGACCTCCTAGTTATTTGAAACATTATTTTGCACTATTAACTGAGGATATTTCTGATGCTCTAGTAGATTTTGATGATGCAATAAGATCAAAGGATTCATCTGCTTGGAGGGCCGCAATAAATGAAGAATTAGAATCCATAGAAAAGAATAATGTGTGGCATCTGGTTGATTTACCTAAAAATAGAAAAGCTATCGGTTGTAAATGGATTCTTAAAAAGAAGCTCAAGTCTGATGGAGCAATTGATAAATATAAAGCTCAACTTGTGGCTAAAGTGTTTACTCAACAACAAGGAATAGATTATACAGAGACATATTCTCAGGTTGCAAAGTTTACGCCTATTAGAATATTGATGTCTATTGTTGCCAATTTGGATCTTGAATTACACCAAATGGACGTTAAGACGGCTTTCCTTAATGGTGAGTTACGCGAAGAGATCTATATGATTCAATCCAAGGGTTATGAAATGAAAGGAAAAGAGGACAAAGTCTATAAATTGAATAGATCGTTGTACGGTCTAAAATAGTCCTCTTGACAATGGTATTATACTTTTCATAATGCTAAACAACAATATGGCTTTTCTGCCAATAATTTTGACCATTGCATATATACTTGGGTTAGTGGGAGCTCTTTTGTCATTCTTTCCCTTTATGTTGATGATATTCTGTTGGTTGGAAATAGTTTAGACAAAATCATCGAAGTCAAAGGTTGGTTGAAATCTCAATTTGAGATGAAAAACATGGGTGAGGCTTCTTATGTTTTTGGGTATTAAAATAACACGAGATAGAAAATTAAAGAAGCTGAGTCTTTCTCAAAAACCATACTTGAAAAATGTTCTCAAAAGATTTAAGATGGATTATTGCAACTCTCTTGATTCACCTATCTGTAAGGGTACAAAATTGATTAGGCAAATGGCTCCTAAAACTGAAAAGGATAATGAAGTAATGAAATCTAAGCAATATGCGCAAGTGGTAGGTAGATTGATGTATGCAATGTTATGCACGAGATCCGATCTAAGTTTTATTGTTGGTTAATTAGCAGATTTCAAAGTAATCCAGGTATGGCGCATTGGATTGCCGTAAAATGAGTACTTAGATATATTCAAGGAACACTTGATCTTGCATTAACCTATCAATATAATGACTTGCAAGCTATATGATTTTGTGATGCAGATTTTGCAGGAGATCTGATGATAGAAAGTCAACCACTGGTTACATATTTTTATTTGGTGGTGCGGCTATATCATGGTTAAGTAAGAAGCAACACTACAAGGAAAACGCTCTACGCCGGCCGTAGACTTATGCCGCCGCTGTAGGCTTTCACGGTGCTAGGCTACCGCTGCCTTTACTTGCGTTTCGGTAGACGTATACCGGCGCTTGAAGGGGTCTATACCAGCGGTCGGCCATCTCTAAAAGTATTCCCCCATCTGCCTTCTAATGTTACCAATGGCAGCAGTTAGAACCTATGCCGGCGACTATGGGCGCCGACATAGGTAAAATTTTAATTTCTAATATATTTAAATAAAATTGGAAAGCCAGCGTTAAGAGACCGCCGCGGTAGGTATCATTTTTATTTTATTAATTTGCTGAATAATTGGGCCTATGTCAATGGTCCCATGCGCCGTTATACGTTTCCTTTTGCATTTTTTTTGTTCGAATGTTTGGACTTATGCCGGCGGTATGACCGCCGATATAGGCTTGTTTTAGATTTTTTAAAAAAATAATTCACTGATATCGGCGATACTTACCACCTTCATAAGTTATCACCCAAAAGAAAAGGAGATCAAAATGGTAAACAATGCCAACATCATGTATATAAATCTGCTATGTTTCTTGCATTCCTTTTCTTTATACCATATAGCTAATGAAAACTATATGCAAGTTAAATCTAAATTAGGACTTGATTGGTCACAAAACAACCGCAATCTATTCAAATCCTAAATAATAACACATGTTTGTCTAGAAAGAAGAAGCGAAGTCAGAGACTTTTTAATAGTTTGTACAAAACCTAGTAAATGCTCATGCACATTTCCAAATCAACCCGGCAACCGTCCATGCACATGATCAAAATTAATCACCAAGATCGAGAATAATCCATTTCCATTCACCTTGGCAACAACCTGATACAGAGGTTACACATGTTAAATGATAAACAAAAGACTTGATATCAAGGGAAACTATAGTATATAGTTGGAAAGGAAACTGTTATTACTATAAAGTTTATACCTACATAGACCAAACTTCATAAGGCTGAGCTGTGTACGAGCAAATGGTAGACATATATATACTCCTACCATAACCATGAATCAAAAAGGAATGATCTACTATCATGGATTTCAAACGTATATATACTTCAACACCAAACACATGCATAAACTAAACCAAACCAAACCAAACATGGACATTCACTGACAAACATGCCATTCTTATGCAGTAAAGCATTTACAGCTACATGTTTGGCACTGAAGTAAAGGAGAAAACTAATGCTGAGTAAACACTAGAATACCTATGCTTGGATTAAATGAAGGATAAAAAAAAGGTTCAATAACTGAAATTAAATGCGGAGTAAACAATATGGTGGTGATTGTGATACTGCAATTGATCTATTTAGCCACTTGATGAAAAAGTAAAGTTCTTTTTGGTCCCTAAGCCTTGAAGTGTATTCTGTAATTCAGAATCAATGGTTCAATAACTGAGTTTTTCAACAGGGGTTATACTTATTAATCTTCCGAATCCGGATATACTGCCAAGTCTACCTTTCTTTCCTTTCCTGATACGCAAATATCCTACCCAGTGCTTAACGTCACCAACATGTTTTAATTTTCTAAGCCATGACTGACTTAGTTCACACACCTAATTTCCATTGGTACCCTAAAATGACTGCAACCATTCCCCAATGACAAGCGCCCATTAACATTTATACATCGTTTTATTGGTTTGCAGACAGCATCTTCACCAGCCAGAAAACCAACTAAAGATAATGTAAAGTTTGTTATAGCTATCATATCTAATACTTAGGAAGCGAAAAAACAACTTTAATAACGTTTAATAGCAACAATTTCAACTGGACCAAGTCTGTCTTTATAAATTCTACTGTTCATGCATCATTTGCTTAGTTAGTAGGACAAAGTCTCACTTACAAAATTCTACGATTCATTCGTTCCACCGATCGAGGTTTGGTTTTACTTTATCTAAATTGATTCTATATGAAAGCTATAGGCTGCATTAGAGCGAAAGCATCAAAATAAGTGACACTTGCAAAAAAAAAGTATATTTGCAAAAAAAAAAACCAACTAAACCTTACAGCAACTGATGAGCAATAAGGTGTGAGCAAACAACAAGTTAAAAGGAAGTTATAAGTTAGATTATGTAAAAATATTACCCGAGAGCTAGAGAACTACAACTGTCCTTGACTTTGACGCATGAGTTGATTAATAACGTCTTCCAATTTAGTCATGACTTCATCCATTTCTTGCAATTGTGTTTTGAGAGAAGTGATTTCCTCGGCCATTTGTTGCACTTGTTCATTGTTTGCATGTTGACGAGAGGCCAATGTGTTCGCACGAGTCGCCATCCACCCCATCGTCCTAACTCTACCGTGTCGCTCTTTGCCCAAAACTTCGGAAAGGATATCAACTTCACTGGTACCATCTTCAGACGATGAGGCTTGTTGGAGTCTTTGGATTTCAGCCTATAAGCTCATATTAAATCAGTTGTGTAAACATATATAACACAAGCATGCCCTCCTAAACTGACCATCACAGTCCTTGTTCCACATTATGCATGCTAACCTAGAACAAGGTGAAAAAATGGCCAACAAAAGACTTAAGCCAAAGCATTCACACCTATGCAACAAATTACCAACATAGCACTACTTATAATTTTACTACAAGCCTGGGGAATAAAGCCGCCTCCATTTTTCTCATTTTGTCTTCGAGACTCTATCAACATGGTAGCTTTAGTTGGTGGGACTTTATACTTCTCAAACTAACAAAAAGAACACAATATAAGGTATCTACGCAGCAAATTTGTCAATGTAGTTGTGGTAATTAAATATGCCAAATGAGAATGGAAATATGTTACATGTGCCCGCCTCTTCTTTGCAGTTGATTTGCGGCCTAAGGTGTGTGGATACTTCTGCCCCAATGCATTCAACCGGTTATCTTCTGCCTCTTTCTAGAACATAAGTATCACAATTAGTACATATATATATGTGTGTGTGTGTGTGTGTGTGTGTGTGTGTGTGTGTAGTATACACACTAATAATCAGCATCTATTAATGCATGATATATAAAATTTTGTCAACCATTTCATTCTAATTCCAGTTACATAAGCCAAGGGAACAGTTAACCTTAGATATAGCATACATAACTTACATATGACCTAAAATTGAATACACCTTACTTAACTAACATACTCAAGTAGTTTAGTTACAAGAAGCACTTTTAATGGAGAAGCTAGTATGGATGGTTTTCTCTATCTCTATCCATTGGCCTCAGTTCCATTGGTATAGCGATATATATAACTTGGCAAGAATATACCTGCACGTTATCATCCTGCCAATAAGTAACCAAGGAGTTCCACTGGTCTTTTTCAACCCTAGACTCTTTTGCAATTTTCCTCTGGGATCCTAGAATGTCGTTTGGATTGAAATATTCCTTCTTCACTTTACATTTCCACTCCCTCCACTTCTTGTTAAGGCTAGTCATGATAGCCTCCTTTGCAAGCAAGAACAAAGTAGAACACCAATTAGCATATGAAGAAAGACTTGGCATGATTAAAGCATGACCTAAGCCTAGAAATCCGCCACTGAAAAACCAAAATCATGTTTATCTCTTGTTAACTCCTTTATCTCTATGTTTTCTCGGCCTAGCAACCAAGAAGTTTTAGACGATGGGATTTATGAAAAGGGCAAGCTCCCTGTTCATCTCTGTTTTATGTGTCTTGCTACCAAAATTATCTCTTCTGTCACGAAGATCATCCAATAAAAACTCCTATATATAACTATATTTAATGGACTGCACTTATATATATATATATATATATATATATATATATATATATATACCAATTAAAGCAAATTGTTGCCTAAACCATGACAAATTAAAGTTCTAGGCAGACAAATTAATTAGCTCTGTCCAAAGTAGCTAATGAGCCTAGCCATGCAGGTGGCTGCATCCCAGTCTGCTCATGCACTGTCTGGAACAAAGGTGCCAGCATCTTGTACACACCAGCAACATCCTTCATTGCCCCATCACCCTGATCGCCATTGGAACCGGACCAGATGCTAATATTGGGCTGCAACCCCTGCACAACACTTGCGTTAAGCCGTGCCATCTCCTGAGGTATACCCCAGTCAATCATGATGAAGTCCCTGAGCGCTTTGTAGTCGCCATTCACTGCTGCAAGAAGCTCGTGTAGGTAAGAGCCCTACGCTCAGTGTAGAGCGTCTGAGCTAGCTTTATGTGCCTCAGCAATCTTTTGGCTCTCGAAGAGAACCTCTTCTGTTGCTTTCTGTTTCTTGTACAACTTTGAATTTGCCTCTTGCACCTTTGATTAGATCACATGATTAGTGTCTTAACCAATAAAGCAAAATGTTCTTAACCTCGGTGTGCAGATCAAAAGTTTGTTTAGAGAGGTCGCTGGCTAGCTTAAAAGTGATTTCGCTCACTCTTGTTTCAATCAGTCTCAAAAGAAAATGAAACAGTTAGAAACGCTTCAGTCAGACATTATTGACGTCAAGAAACTCCTGCATGCCTAATGCTACAATGGTAGTGGTCAGATAAGATTCTAAAATTACCATAATACTGCCACAAGTAATCATGAATTTGGGTAATGCAATAGACAATAAAGCTACGACTATTGTTCCTTCACATCAAAGCCACTAGTTACTTTCAATTTTGATTCAGGAAGTGTTGAATTGCTAAGAATCTTTTAGTATGCTTAATAAAGAATCTCATACCTCAATCTCTGACGAAGTAGATCCTTGTACTTCTGAAGTAGTGTATTCTAGTCACGGTAATCGATTGGTAAAAGGTTGGACACACGCGCCACACACCCAACAAAAGAACCGAGCTCTTTTTATTTGCTCCAGTGATCCAATATCCATTATCATCATATCCAACATGGACACGTGTTTCCTTTGCCCATGTATTTTTTCCCATTGTTGGCCCCCGTTTCTTCGAAGACCTAGTACCTGAAACAACACACACTAGACAATATGAACCCTGTAATTATGACTAGTAGCAAAAATAAAGCCTCAAAGAGAAACACAAGCCACGGTTGAAGAATATGTTTCCCTGCCATGCATATTAACTGTGTGTGTGTGTGTGTGTGTATATATATATATATATATATATATATATATTGCTGAAAATAAGCAACAGAGAAAAAGGCAATGCCAAAGAGGATCCTCTCTCTCTCTCACTGGTTGATGCATATTAACTGTTATAAATTACTCTCTCATTGGCTGATGTATATAACAGCTAAGGCAAACACACGATGGCATCATATCATCTTCTTGATGCCATCCAACACCTAAAAAATATAAAGTCGACGAACACTATGAGTAGCCCAAACATAGAGGAAAAGGGAAATTGCATTTTTTACACTTTTTCATGTGAAGGAAGTGCCAAGAATACATCTGCAAATGAGGCTGCAGCTTAGTCTCGGTCTTGCACTCCGGATACAGTGGTCATTCTGCATCATTCATGTACTTATAGAAATTTGGAACTTGGACACTTGGGTCTCCCGGACGGCTCACAAAAATGTCATTGACCATTCCATGCATACTAGCACCATCCACTCCAAGTTCGTTATCATTCTCATTTTGAACAGAAGAAGAGGCCAAAGCTTCCCCATGAACCCTCCAAACTGTGTAGTTAGACATATCCCCTAATAATCAAGTGATCTCTACACGTAATATGGGACTGAAACATGCCATTCACACAGTCCCTACATGGACATAATATCTCCCCCCACCTTGTAACCACATTCCTAAATGCAAAATTCAAAAACATATCTACGCCAACAACATAGGTCTCAGATTCTCTTGAGTGACACGTCCACTCTTTATCCATGTTTCCTTCTTCAAGAAAAAAAAAACAAAAAGAGATGTGACGTGAGCTTGGTAATGACCTAGGATCGAGTAGCTTGTACTAGTTGCTCGAGTATCCAGTTTCTTTCTTTTATGTATATGCGTACTTACATGAGTTTAAAGATAACTCAAAAAAAAAGTACAACATACAAAAATAGTACTAGTAAGGTCCAAGGAGCTGAGACTCATTGTTTTCTTGGTAATGACTTAATTTTCTTTCGATTGTGCAAGAACAATTATCCAAGTTCACTGTACTCAAAACTCATTCTCATAAATGAAACTCTAACAAGCATAAGTAAGGTCCATGTTTATGTAATCAAATACCATAGTTGCTAAATAGTACTAGTATCATTGGAGCAATGAATTCGATCATCTCTGAGAAAACCTAACCCAAGCAATTTCAATTCATATTATAGATGCTGAGTTTTGCGTCCAAAAACTACAAATACACATTCCAATGAAAACCTATCAGCATAAAATGCGTGCTAAATTATCTAAGCTAGCATTGAAGTTTTAATAACACTAACAAATATCTTCAACAAACTATTGTATCATCCGCATAATGTACTATCTGAAACTAAAAATTCACGTATGTTGTAAATATTTCCTTTTAAATTTGGATATACAGTCAAAAACAAAAAAGTTCAGAATAGAAAAAGAATAAAAATCATAAACAATATTATAAACAAAATGCCAAAGGCTTACCTCTGCTAAGTCGCGGCCAGTTTGGAGGAAAAAGAGAGGCGAGCAGGCTGCTGCTGCGGCAACGGCGAGTGGCTCTGCCGGCGACGGCGAGTGGTGCTGCCGGCGACGGAGAGTGACGCTAACGGAAATGGAGAGTGGCGCTGCCGCGCGACAACTCCACAAACAATAAAAGATGTATGAAATTTGGAATCAGAAAATATAAAGCTTTCCGAAACATGATCGAAATGATCAATTGTATAACAATTGTTGCATGGGTTAAAGATAGCTACCTGATTAGATGGAATCCCAAATGTGTTCAGTCTGGACGAATCGAAGCATTGAGACTTCAATCTGAAATCCCAAAGCGTGTTCAATCTGGACGGATTAATGGAGAATGGAGAAAAGAGATGAACAACGGGAAGTGGGGAGAGAGAGAGGAACCTGTCGCGGTGAGTAGTGCGAGAGACGTGTGAGAGACTGAGAGAAATAACAGAGTCGCGTGGCAGTGTAATAACACATAAAGAAAAAAAGGAGAAAAATTGAAGTAAACTAGGATTTTCTATGCTGACGGTCAATTGAGTCGGCTAAAACAATTGAAGCGCCAGTGTAGATAGTATTTTGGCGCTCATACTTTGGGGTGTAAATATAACCTATGGCAGCTGCAAAAATATGACCGCCGGCTTAAAGCGTTGCTATAGACTCTATAACGATGGTCATGTGGAGCGCTGCCGTAGTCTATATAGAGCAATGTAATCGAGCAGCCGCCGACATAGAGCTTCGTGACAGATGACTTTTTTTGTAGTTCAAGGTTGTGTTGCAAAATATACTATGGAATCTGAATTTGTCGCGTGTAGTACCATAGCGGCTGAAGCGGTATGGATTAAAAGATTTCTCAAAGACTTACATCTTAGTTGTAGAGCTGACGAAGCTATACTTATTTTCAATGATAATGAGGCCGCGGTAAAAACCATTAAGAATGGGGAAATAGGCCCAAAAGGTAAACACATTGAATTACAATATCATTACATAAATGATATAGTTCTAAAAAATGTAGTGTTTGAAAGTATTTCTACTAATGAGATGATTGCAGATCCGTTGACAAAACCTAGAGGTGTCAAATGGGCCGAGCTTGGGCCGGCCCAGCCCAAGCCCATCGGGCCTCCAACAAAATGGGCCTGGGCCGGGCCCGAGAGGCTGCCAAACGGGCCGGGCCTGGCCAGAATGTGGGGATATCTGGGCCCAATCCAAGCCCAGGCCCTAGGCCCAACATTTAGGGCCGGGCTTGGGCGAGGCTCCGGCCCAATTTTTTTTTTTGCATTTTCTTGTTATTCAAGGTAAAGGCTTTAATTAATGTAATTTGTTGTTATTATTTAAGCAAATTGTACTCTAGGCATGTCTAATATTCACAATTTAACGAACTTAATCTTTATCCTTTTATTTCATTATAAATCATATACATTGAAGATAAATATGTTTATAGGCCCTCCTCCTTTTATCCGGGCTTGGGACCAGCTGCTTGTAAACAAACAGGCGAAGTTACCTATTTTTTTATATATACGAAAAAATATCTATCTCGTTTGTAAAAACTTATTATATATATATATATATATATATATATATATATATATATATATATATATATATATATATATGAAAAAAAACTATATTTTGTGAGAAATTTTATTCTTAAAACTTAAGAGGAGGAAAATAAAAAGAAATTACCTAATCATCCGGAAGTACTTCAACATCCGAGTCACTGCTCTTCCTATCATCAATCGGTTTATCTTGCTCGCGGTATTTCGCATCAAGATAATCCTTCCAACATACACATAGCTCGAGCGACTCGGGGTTAAGACGACTCCTCCTGTCATCCAAAACCCTCCCGCTCGCTGAAAATGCCGACTCTGAAGCAACCGTGGAGGCTTGCACTGGCAGTACATCCCGTGCAATTTGGGATAAAGTTTTATACATGTTTTGATTTTGTTTCCAAAAATTTAACAAATTAAAATTAACCTGTTCTTGCATTGATAAATCAGAATAATGATCAGTATTTGAATATACACCAATCTCATTAAAAGAGGAAAAAGTAGACGAACCTGCCGAATTAGAAGTACCTTCACCTGGTAGTTGTCTTGCTACTAGATGTTCAAAGCCCTTAAGGTATGGCGCATAATACCTCTCAGCAGTCGATGATGAAGCTCGTCCGCGCACGTCAGCAGAATTACGATAGAGGTTGAACAGTTCCTCAAATGTCTTGCTCACTTTCGCTGTGAGTGCGGTTGTATCCTCTACTGGGTAGCACATTAATATTGATATCTCTTGTATCGAGACGTTCACGCCATGCAACTTTAACCTAGGATCTAAACAAGTAGCCACAGCAAAAACAACAGGCAGTTCACTCCAATATTTATTAAACTTTTTATCCATCACTTTTACTATTTCCTCAAAGGGTCCTATATATCTCCATTTTGTTAACATTGTAGCCATCTTGAGAATTTCTATTACAGCGAGAGGAGAGGTGGGATAGTACGTACCAGACAATAAATTGGTAGACGTGTAAAATACCTCCAAAAATTCAGCTAGGTATGTGGCCATCTGCCATTCCTCTTGAGTTGGCAAGCCGGCTGGGAACAAGGTTAGTAGAAAATGCGTATAGACTTCTCTGTATGCCAGAATGTGTAAAAGCATATGGTATGTAGAGTTCCACCTGTGGACCACATCTGTAACTGCTCTCCTGCGAGGCATATTATATTCAACACACAACGTTTTAAATTGTTGTGTTCTCGGACTCGAACTATTAACATACGCTGTCATACCCCTCATTTTGACAAGAATATCTCCTGCAGCAGCTAAACCATCTTGAACAATTAAATTAATTATATGACAAACACAACGAACATGAAATAATTACCAGAAAGTACAGGTTTGAGGCTCTCCTTTAAAGCATCAACAGCAGTTGTATTGTTAGAAGCATTATCAAAACTAATACTCATAATCTTATCCTTTAATTTAAATGTGGTACATGCTTTTAATATAATACTAGCAATGTTCATTCCATCATGCGGAAAAGGAAAGAGCTCGAAAGCGATGATTCTCTTGTGCATAATCCAATCTGCATCAATCCAATGGGCCGTCACACAAGTATAACTAACAAAAGTAAATGGAGATTGCCAAATATCAGAAGTAAGACTAACTTTACCGTCAAATTTATCGAAATAATCGATCAGGCGTGCTTTAGCAGCATTATACTGTCGGAGTGCATCGGATCTAGTTGTGTTTCTATGAACCTTTTTGTACAAAGGTTGAACGTATGTGTTCATATATCTAGAGTGCTTAGCATTATCGGCAAAAGAAAAGGCTTGTTCATCGTGAATAACAAATTCAGCGAGACCGTCTCTTTGCTCTCGCTGATTATAAACAAATAACTTACCGTCAAAAGATAACTGCGTTTGGGTAGGTTCGACGTGGCCTTGTCGAGGTGCACACTGAGGGTAATGCCTGTTAAGATGTCCATTACCACTACCAGACGAAAATAATTTAGCACAGTACTTACATCGAGCTTTTCGGATGCCGTCCACCATAACTTCATCAAAATGATTCCAACACTCGGCTTTCTTTTTTCCCCTTTTGGACTTCTGGCTCATTACCGGAGGCATTGCTCGGCCCTTCTTCATCATGACCAGGCATAGGGTTAAGATTATGCCACGGAGTAGTAGCTTCGCCAACCGAGCTGCGTCCTTGACTATAATGCGGGGGGTCTTGATCAGGCGTGTATTCAAAATCTGGAATGTTTTGATTGAACTCCCAATTGGCTTGGGTATCTATCATACAGCCTGTACTCATTCGTCCAGGAACGAATGGTTGTGGTGGTGCTTGGATTGGTGTTTGTGATGGCCGTGGTGCTGGCGCTCGTGCTGGTGGTGGTGCTTGTGATGATGATGATGTTTTTCGTGATGATGATCCACGCTTCAGTTTCTTCAGTAATCCAGCCATATTTGACGCTAAACTTTTTTACTAGATTGAAAAATAAAATTAGTAAGAGAAACTAAATACACAAGTAAAAGAGCAGTAATTAGTAATTAGAAATAACAATTAAAAGAATTAAAGAGTAACAAATGAATCACTGAGGGTAATTAGAAATTGGAGAGAGTAGAGGAGTAGTTAGTAATTAAAATTTAGCAAGAGTAGTAATTAGTAAACAAGAGTAATTATTAGCAAGAGTACTAATTAGTAAATAAGAGTAGTAATTAGCAAGAGTAGTAATTAGCAAGAGTAGCAAAGCTTGTAGAAATGTAGAATGTTTATATAAGAGAGAGTAAGAAGATTGGTGTGAAAAATTAGAGAGAAATTGTAACGACCCCTGAAATCCGGAGCTCCGCCGCCCCGAACTCCCGGGTCGTTAACCTACCGGATCACATCAAACCTGCCAGATCTGTTCACTAACACATACTTTAAAACATCTAATCCGATACTATCTCAACATTCTTCAAATGCAAGCTTACAAGGCTGTTCAAACTCAAACTGTTAAAATCTAAGTTCTTTACAACTCGAGTCCTTATAAATGAATCGACAGTACCAACCCGCGCAGGGACCTCATTACCTAGTAGTGATGGGCTCACCGGAACCTCACGCAGACTCTAACCCATTCCTGAACTTGCTACAGCTTATCATCACCTACAGAAGGGAGCCAAACGAAGGGTGAGCTTTTGAGAGCTCTATAAGGTCGTACAAGGACTACAAAAGAGATTATAACACGACTCCGAAAAATCCAACCGACGATGATTTTCAAGACACTTCGAACGATCAAAATTCAATAATTACCCAAACTGAGCAAAGTTCATCAGAAATAGATACCAAAATAAATATTAATAATCAGAACAGATCCAAAACGATCAATAAAAGATCCTTTTCAAGTCCGCATTTCCAAGTACCACAAAAATTTCCCTTGTTCAAGGGATTTCAATCCGAGCAGAAATTCATTTCGAAAATACAGCAAGATTTCCCGAGGGATTTTAACCCAAGCAGAAATCAAATTAGATAATACGATAAAGGCTTGTCAGGTAATTTCAACCCAAGTACAAATCCTTCTAACTAAGTACAATGAATGTTTGTCAAGGGCTTTCAACCAAAGTACAAATCATTCTAGCTAAAGAAAATCAAAAATCAATGTTGATCCTGGGCGATTGCAATGCCATTATGGCAAGCTCATATAGTGTACTCATGCATGATGTACTAAATAATTACTAGTCCACTTGGGTACTAGCCTGCGTTTCATGCAGGATTCAACCAGCCTTATACCGCCTCCCTACTAAACAGGTACCCAGGTCAACACAGAAATTAACAATATCAATGAGCGTTAACATAAGCTCATATCCCCGAAATCAATTCGGGTTCTCATAACAATAATCATACTGACATAAGTCAGCATTCAGGATTTTCAGAAGAAATCAGATTTTTCAGAAGAAATCAGAATTTCAGAAGAAAAATCACAGATAAATAATAAAAACGATTACGAACAGATATCAGATTTAGACATAACAATTCGGAAGAAATCAGAATTTCAGAAGAAAAATCACAGATAAACAACAAAAAAGATTGCGAATAATTATCTAATATAATCACAACAATTTGGGAGAGTGGATACAGACAATTATCAAATTTGCTCAGCCCGCAATAACATGCGAGCATCACAAGATTTCCAAATAACCGATTCAGGTTCAACATTAGGATTTTCTGGGCAAGAACATGCTGATATCAATACATAACTCAGAGTTCGGCATTAGCCGTAAATATATCAAAGGAGTACTTACGAGTACAAGTAATCAATTAAGGGTTCGGACAAAAGTCCTTACCCAAGGTTCAGATAGAATCCCTTACCTGGATCCGCAGCTAAATTATCCTAACCGGAAGTCTTTAGCTTTAACCTAAACAGAATAATCGAATCATTAGAATACAGCCTACAGAACAAGATTATAACTTAATACGAACTCACACACTCCCAAAATGAACCTCCCCTCACCGGGTATGTAAAATTACTGAAACGTCCATAGGGTGTAAAATTATCGAAATGCCCCTCTAGGACTTAAATTATCCAAACAGCCTTCCCGTAAGTAGAATCACTAAAATAAACTTCCCATATGTAAATTTATGCAAAAATACCTTTCTTAGGTCAAATTACCAAAATACCCCTTCGGGGTGGCAAATTACCAAAATACCCCCTGTTACACTTTAATTTTCAAAATGACTTTTTCATAAGCAAAGTCACTAAAATAATCTTATTATATGTAAATTTACTTCAAAACACCTCTTATAGGTAAAATTACCAAAATATCCCTTCGGGGTTTCCAGCACCGAAAAAATCTCGAAAATATCTTAAACCGCTATTTTAAGTATCCTGATGTCATTTTTGAACTAAAAAGTATTTTAGAAAATTTTCGTCCTAAGATCCCAAACCGGTATCCGGACCGAGCGCTAAAAGGTCAGTTTCGCAAAAAATACCTATCGGCCTCAGAATGGCATAAAATTTTAGAATATGAAACATATGAGTAAAATAAGATATGCATAAAATTTTCAGATCAAAATATCTTGGTTTGACTTGTTAAATAATCCGATAAAGTTCTTTAATCAGTACCCCAATTTAGCGCTTTTCGCGAACCCCAAAAATTCTGAAAACTTTCTAGAGTGTAGTTCTCAGTAAAATTATCAGGGGTTACTATTTTGAGTTTTGTCTAATTTTGGCCCTAGGTATTTATGAAAATTCGTTTAAAAACTGCCTAATTAATTTATTACCTTTAGTGACGATTACGGTCACTATTCACGATCAAAACACACCTTAAATGCACACACTTCATCTTCAACCTCACTGCCGCACATACTAACACACGTTTCACTCACTCACACCTCAACTACTATCCCCAACCACGCCTCAAAACACTCAAAAACACCATTAACCCACCTAACCATGTAAATCACTCACAATCACCCAATTTCTTACACACCCACACACCCGAACACACATACACACAAGAACGCACACACAGTAACTCACACACACAGTGGCTGCAACCCACGACAGCCCTCTATTTTCACCCTAAACTCATGGGTTACACCCTAGCACTTACATAATCACACATAGATGCATTATTCCCCCATTAATTCACCCCCCGAAGCTCACAAGCACTGAAACACACGCACTAAACATGAAATTTTCACACACAACACACACTGAATTACTCATACGAAGATGGATAAGGATTACCCTTAGAAAAGTCTCTCAGTTTCTTTCTAGCTCTGTCCGAGCTCCCTCTCCTTCTTCTTCCCTCTCTTGTTCTCGAGCTCTCTATTTCCCTCTCTTTGTTTTTTTGTTGTTGGAGTTACTGTTCTTCTCCTTTCTTTCTGTTTCTTGTCTTCCTTTCCCGAAAGGGAAAGGTTTCCTTTTTGGGTTTTTTTGTTTTTCTTCTTTAAACTTATCATTCCCTTCTCAATTATCTCCTTTTTTTTTCCTATGTTAGTCATTAAGCTAGTAGGAGGTGGCACTCCCACAATTTTACTCAAAATTCCAAATTAACCCCAAAGATTTTCCAAATTTATGGAAATGCCCCCAAATTTTCAAAAATTACATTATTGCCCCAAAATTCTTTTAAGCTTCCACAAGCTTCTAATACCCGAGTATTACTCAAAATTAGCATCCGTTTATTTTTCGGAGCCCTAATGGTTATTTTAATCGACTCCCAAAATTTGGGATATTACAGAAATTGTGTGAATTAATAGATTTTTGAAACTTCACAAAAGACCAAAATACCCCTAAAAACTATCCGTTTATAGTTGTTGAGGAGGGTAAGAGTGTAAAAACCTTAAAAGAGTTGAAAAAATTAACTTGGACCAAAATACCCCCCAAACTAGCCGTTATTTTGCTGTTGGGGTGGTAAAAGTGGAATTTAGGGGAAAAAAGGGGAATAAATTCGTTGGGGGGAAAGAGGGGGAAAAATTGAATTTGAAAAGTAAAGAAACGGGCCAGAACCGGGCAAGACCCGGGCCGGGCCAAACCCGGGCCAATTCCGGGCCACGGTTCGGGCCAGGCCAAACTCGGGCCGTTTCGAGCCAGGCCTGACCCGGGCTTTTTCTCGAAAATTCTGGCCTGGTCCAAGCCCAGGCCCTAAGCCCTAAAAGTCCAGGCCTCTACTGTTCACAAATAGGGTTGGGCCAGCCCGGGCCAGAAAGGGGTCGGGTCGGGCCAGCAGTGGGCCGCCTGGCCCGTTTGATAACTCTAACAAAACCCATTGCAACGGAAAATTTTAAATGTCATGTTGCCTCTATGGGTTTATGTATTGAAAATTGAATATGAATAAATTAGCTTATAGCCGAATGGGAGATGTTAGATTATGTGGCTATAAGCCATATGAATTAAAGCCATGGTTTGAAGGATAAATTAGCCTCAAATCATAGGATAAAATAATTCCCATGTGCTAATTATAATTTTGGTTATGTCTAGTTAAATTTGGGTAGTTTAACTAGAATAATGTGATGAGAAGAGAATTGACTTAGTCAACCAGTTGGTTGATTATGGATAAAAGTTCCAGAGATATTTTAGCCTTTTGTTGACCGTAGAGATTGAAGTGATAGTGAGATAGTGGACTCCAAAAATCTGGAGACATGTTCCATGACTTCAACATTATTTTTAGAGATAGGATTTCTCTCTACAAAGAGTCACTATCTTCACATCGTACATACACTTCTGAATACCCACAAAATCCAGTTTCTGGAAAAAATCCACCTCAACCACAGTCATATTCTCTTGTTCTTAATTATATCTTGCCTCCTGAGTTTTGCAGAAATTGTTATCATCATCAAATCAAGATGCAAGGAGTTTGGTTCAGAATTTTATTCCATCAAGATCTCCATTTTGTTAATTACTGGTCGTAACAGTTAATAGGGCATCTTTCCTATAAACTTATCAAGCGGCTGATCATACGGAAGCTTAGCAAAAATCATTCTAGTCGTGTATGTTTGTCCCCAGACAGTAGAATAATTTTCATTCTAGCTCTAATAAACTTTAGCTTATTGATTGACCTTGAGGCTTTCCAGAAGGTGGAATTTGGATTTTTTTTTTAATTAACGTCTTTATAAACAAAGAATTGATAGCATCAAATATGACCGTTATTTCTCGAAAGTTGATTTTTCTTCACCCCTCTTCCCGTTTGTAAACACTAGATTAACACATAAAAACATTAGCCGCCAGGATAAAATAAGCTCACCAGTGAACAAGAACATGTGCAAATGGTTATGGTATTTGGCATTTTCTGGAGAACTGAAATCAAGTCAACTAATTCGACGGGGGAACATCAGCTTATTGGGCTGAAAAGGGTCTATTCATTTAGTTATTTGCTTACACGGACGGGATCACAGAATCGAAACTATTTTTTATAGCTTTTCAGATCTAGAATTCTACTTTGTTTGCGGTGGTTACTTAATCAAGTCCAAAGTCAAGCCAGCTGAATCTGGAGTACTAAAAAAGGATATTTCTTTTCTTTCAATGGCCCACATTTAATACTGGGATTTTAATTAAATACAACGTTCTTCTCAAATCATATTGTTAAAATTTTTTTTTTCTGTTAAAGCTTTGTATCCAAGCTAAAAATTTGCTCATGAGGAGATATCGACCAGCTTTAAGAACCGATCTCAATATCTATCTACAGTCGATGCAAAACTTCAACATTTTTCAAATTCTCACCTTTTGTACGTAAAATTCTTATGCAAATAGGTAAAAGAGGAAATATATATTGGTGGAACTAATGAAAGAGTTCTTATTTCCATTTAATATTGGTGCAGAATGTATTAGCCAAATATATTACAAGCATTGGTTAGAGCTCTTCTATGGCTTGTGCATGTGCTTCCTTACTTCTATCCTTGGCAACTGTTGCATTCTAAAGAAATTTAAACACAAGGCTAGCCTCTCAATATCATTGACGTGGTGGCCTCTATAACATTTGTCTAATAATTTACTGGTGAAATTTTTACGGTCCGGCGTAATGGAGGAGTTAACAGACAAAAAATCATTCTTGCTCTAAATGGGATGAAAACATTAAACAAGTCAAACCAACTTCTCTATTAATTCCACCTCTATCAACACCTTCACTTCCAGAAAAACAGAACAACTCTCTCTCCTCTCTCTCTCTCTCTCTCGATTGTGGTTGTATGGGTGCAACTTTTAAACTCATGTCAACCTCCTCATAGCAATTTCTTGGTACTGTTCTGTTTCATTACATTTTTAACTAGAGTCATAAGCAGGTTTGTGGTCTTAGTCTCTTTCTCCTTTAATTTTTAGTTTTGGCTGTTAGTTTGCACATATAACAACATCAACTTGTATTCATTTGTGGTATCTCATTGTAGAGCATAATCTGGGTACTGACTGAATCAATCTCATTATGTAGGTAAGACAGACTAAAAATGGCGAGAAACTACGTATTACTGATGGCGATTTTGGTTACGTGTTGTTGGGCTACCCTATCAAAAGCTGAGTACGTGAAATTCAAGGATCCTAAAGTGCCAATAAATCTCCGAATAAAGGACCTAATGAACCGGATGACTCTGGAGGAAAAAATAGGCCAAATGGTGCAGATTGATCGGACTGTGGCAACCAATGAGGTCATGAAGAAGTACCTACTTGGTATGAACACATTCACTTTTTCCTTCCTCATGTCAATGTATATTGGAGCATATTGGTGGTTCTACTAGAGAAGTCACGTGTATATATATGACTGAACCATGTTTGGCAGGGAGCGTATTGAGCGGAGGAGGGAGTGTTCCTGCAAAACAAGCGTCGGTTGAGACCTGGGTCAACATGGTGAATGATTTTCAAAAGGGTTCCTTGTCAACTCGGCTCGGGATACCGATGATTTATGGGATCGATGCAGTTCACGGCCACAACAATGTTTATAATGCAACAATCTTTCCCCACAACGTCGGCCTGGGAGCTACCAGGCATGTACATTTTGCTTGCTTGTGCTTATTATGCTCTTACATTTGGTCATAAACGTTTTGCGTCAGACAAGCGCTAGTATGAGTAGTCATCAGCCAGATTTAGATAAGCCAGTTGTCCGGTTGGTGGGATGGAATATGCCACAACTGATGTAGACATGTAGTCATTTTACATCTAGTGCAAGCCATTCCTTTGAATTACGTCTAGTTTAACATAATCTTTTCACATATACGGAGCAGGGACCCTGGGCTTGTCAAGAAGATTGGAGCAGCAACTGCCCTTGAAGTCAGAGCCACAGGCATTCCCTATGTCTTTGCACCTTGCATTGCGGTAACTAATTGAGTTTCTAAGTAACATTGTTTGGTCCTGAAATGAAAACATTGCTGGATGTTTAATCTTTTTCCGTTTCTGTACAATTACAACTATATGAACAGGTATGCAGAGATCCGAGATGGGGTCGATGTTTTGAAAGCTACAGCGAAGATCCCAAGGTGGTTCGCGCAATGACTGAGGTCATACCAGGATTACAGGGTGATATCCCTGCTAATTCTCACAAGGGTGTACCCTTCCTTGGTGGACAGTAAGTTAATTTCTCACGTGTCCTTAGAAAAATAAAACCTTGCATAGTAGTAGTATATTTGTCCTCTAGTTGATTGAATATAACCATCTTTCTAAGCTCTCTATATTGGTTTTTTTGTCGGTGTCAATTTCTAAGAAATTTGGCTACAAGTAAAACGGGGGGTTGATCTTTCGATTGGGAAAATGTCATAATCGTAGAATCTTATGCTTGTTTAAGTTTCATTCTTCGCTAAACAAAGTGTTAGCAAACTCATTTTCTAATGCAAACCCAACATTTGTTCAAGCTCACTGATTAATTTTATAACCAACTTGCCTGGCGTGATGTATTTGGGTATATTCGCCAAGGATGGAGAGGACTTTATGGATAGCTGTCTTTTGGAATGATAGATAAGTTTTAGTCATGCCATAGCAATTATTTTGGACTTCTCGTGCTTGGTTGAGAAGTTCGTGGTGTGGACCATCGTTCCACCTCTTATGCATACAAAGATAAAGGACCCAAAATCAGCAAGAGAAAGGAACAAGAGTCAGAAGATTTAAAGATAGTATATCTTCTTTTCAAACTTTGACTTGGTGACGATCAAAGTTCTGTTCATATCAGGTCCACAGCTACTGGTCCTATGAGACAAGATAAATTTAATCATTTTTTGTGACTCAAATATTTCCCCTTAAAAACATATGACAGAGGTCACCGAGACAGGTTTTTGATACATTACTTATGAACTTTAGTACTTTACCTCCTAAGTATCTTAATATCCTGAAACCTTTGTGTCCTTTTTCGCCTAGAAACAAGGTTGCAGCATGCGCCAAGCATTACGTAGGCGATGGAGGAACGACCCGTGGCATTAACGAGAACAATACTCAGATTAGCAGGCATGGTTTGCTTAGCATCCATATGCCTGGCTACTACGACGCTGTGATCAAAGGCGTGGCAACTGTAATGGTCTCTTACTCGAGCTGACTTCCTCATCACTGACTTCCTCAAAAACACTCTACGTTTCAGAGTAAAAATGCATTCTAACCGAGGCCTCATCACTGACTTCCTCAAAAACACTCTACGTTTCAGAGTAAATCTCTTTCCCTGATGATTCAAGGAGTAGCATTTGTGTTGGAAGTCGATCACTAAGCGTGCAAATTCTGTCGCTAATATACATACCGGCATTTTTAATTGGCTTATAAAATGTTATAGCCATGGCAGGAAAAAGATTTGACCTTCTGAGTGAATGAAGCAACTAATTACCGTGGTGAATTGCTTTCAGGGGTTCGTCATCTCAGATTGGGAGGGTATTGACCGCATGACCACACCACCTAAGGCTAACTATACATGGTCCATTTTAACTGGAGTTAGTGCTGGCATTGACATGGTTAGTGTTTTCTCATTCTTTGTTTTTGGCTTTTAACCCTTTTCAACTCTCATTTTTGAAAAAGAAAACATCGTTTACACCTTGGCCCGTCTCCCGCCCTTTTCTATTCAAACAATTGATAAAGTCAATATGGGCACGTTGCAGATCATGATACCATACAACTATACAGACTTCATCGACGGTCTAACCTTCCTGGTGAAGAAAGATTTCATACCAATGACCCGAATCAATGACGCAGTGAAGAGGATTTTACGCGTAAAGTTTGTGATGGGTCTGTTTGAGCACCCATTGGCTGATCTTAGCATGAAAAAGTACCTCGGAAGTCAGGTATGTCCAGACAGCCATCTGAAATTATTTGTGGGTACCTTGCTTCTTAACACCAAGATTATGCAACACTTATGCGACTTTGCTTGGTCAGGAGCATAGAGAGCTCGCAAGGGAAGCAGTCAGAAAATCTCTTGTGTTGCTTAAGAATGGTAAATATGCCAACCAGCCATTGCTACCCCTGCCAAAGAAGGCACCAAAAATACTTGTTGCAGGTATCCATGCCAATAATATTGGTTATCAATGTGGTGGGTGGACAATTGAATGGCAGGGTCTGAGTGGCAATTCAACAGCTGGTAAATTTTGCATTAACTCCCATTCGATATGTGTTTCTTGAGTTAATAGTTTCGCTACGACTAATATCGCATACCTATTGTTGCAAAGGATGGATTAGCAGCTATGAAAATATAGCCAAAATGGCAGTAGAGATAGGAAAAGTTTCGCACCATTGAATTATCATGCTCTAAAAGCTTAAGACACTGGAAAATGAACTACACAACTTTATCATGATTAACACTTTCTCTCGTGTGCAAGTTCTGGATTGCACGTGGAAAGACAATTTAAGGTACACCACCGCCAAGTTCACAAATAAACGAATTGCAAATCGCAGTGTTATAAAGAGGGACCAAAATATACAATAGCGAAGAATTAAACTCAAGATCTTGTCAAATAAGAGTTCTGAAAACATGCTAAGTTATCATTTCCTCTATAAGTTTAAGCGTCAGAAAATGAGATTAATAATGTAATTCCATGCAAACATCGCGTCTTTTTAGTTGCCAAATCCTGATAGAGTATTGTATCTCATTTAATGGGAGTAATTGAATCACCTTTCCTTGCGCAGGTACCACTATCCTCAGTGCCATAAAAAGTACTGTTGATCCTGGAACTGAAGTAATATACCAGGAAAATCCTAGCTCCGGCTTTGTCAAGTCCAACAAGTTCTCATACGCCATTGTTGTTGTTGGTGAGCACCCATATGCCGAGACATTCGGCGACAGCTTGAACTTGACAATTCCTGAGCCCGGTCCAAGCATTATCTCGAGCGTCTGTGGTGGTGTGAAGTGTGTTGTCGTCCTCATCTCCGGCCGTCCAGTGGTTATTCAACCCTATGTTCCAAAAGTGGACGCCCTTGTGGCTGCTTGGCTCCCGGGAACGGAAGGACAAGGTGTTGCTGATGTTTTGTTCGGCGACTACGGTTTTGTCGGCAAGCTACCGCATACTTGGTTTAAGACGGTTGATCAGCTTCCAATGAATGTCGGGAATTCGCATTATGACCCTTTATACCCGTTTGGGTTTGGACTCACCACTGTACCTAGCAAGGCCACCTAAAACTCCCCTTTCTGGGAAGTTTTACATTGTTTTCACTTTTGTTATAAGAAGCCCAATTCAATGGGATTTATAATCGAGAATTCTTTCACGCTAGAATAAAAAGAGCAGAGACTATATATCTCGGAACTTGGCTCAGTTTGACAAAACATTTTTTTTTATTTTCAGTTTCCAAAAAAATAAAAATTAAAGAGCAGCTTTATTTATTTATTTATTTTTACAAAACAAGTGGGTATTTGATAACCCAGTTTTTTTTTATGTTTGATAACTCATTTTTTTTTTGTGGCGGTGGCTGACGGTGGTGGTAGATGGTGGCTGTCGGCGGTGGTCGCCGGCAGCCGCCGGCGGTGAAAGGGTGGTGGTCTAAAACAAAAACCAACACTGAAAAAAAATAGTTTTTGGAATTTTAAAAATAGCCTTAATTTAAAAACTGATTTTTTAAAATGAAGGGGGGGTGGGGGGGGGGGGGGGTTACCAAAAGCGTTTATTTTTTCCAGTTTTCAAAACTGAAAAAAAAAATGAGTGTCAAACAGGGCCTTAGTTGCAGGATTCTTCAACTCTTGTAACACTCCCACTCCTTTAATGCCCAGCGCTTCCCGTCGGTGAATCACACTCAAGAGTTTGATGTCGTTAAAGAACGAGGCAGTGAAAAAATGAGTAAGATGAGCCCATGATTGAGACAGAGAGTAACGGAACAAAAGCAGAATGCAAATGAGGTAGGAGAACAGTGGTAGATTGAGGAATGCGGTGGGAGTTTTTTTTCTCTTTCTATGCCATTGGCACCAATATTTTCACAATTAGTGTGTGGACACATGGCATGATAATAACCATAAAGGAGTGCATTAATAAAGAAAGTGGAGAAGGCACGACTGTTATGATTATCATCGGTTACCGAGTTAATTGAAAAGAAACGCGGGAAACGAAATATTTGAATAGCCCGCACAAGAAGGAGGAAACCACCAAAGAACGACATGATCGATGGCGTTAAAACAAACGTGGAGATAAGATAAACGTATCCAAGAAAAACGGTTAGTGAAAAGTCTCTGAAGTAGGCCGCGATCAGCATGATTAAGAATATTTCGGAGGGAGCAATCGATCGTGGGGTTCGAGAAGTCACTCCCAATAAAGATAAGAAATAACAATTATCAGAAGAGGACGGTTACAAATGATGCAAGTATAAAAGCAGATGCAAGGCAACAGAAAAAAGGATCGTCAATCTCTCAACAAAACTCGACTATGAAGAATAGCTTATTTACACTTCTTTAGGCAGCCTGTTAGATGATATGTGTAGTATCGATAGAAAATCCAGTGCGTTGTAGAAGTTGTGTTCGTTGTACTGTAAGATTTATCTTTGTGATTTCCGTGGGGGCATCGTCTTTTGATCAATTCAGTGTATTATCATCTGTTAGTTTTCCTTTTTAGCGAAGTCCTCAGGCCCGAGAGGCAAAAAATTCCACACTGTTCATCGGTTGTGTCGCAGGCGCACGATCGATAGTAAGTTTGCCCAGCAGCGCAAAGTACCTCACTCGCCTGTACGTGTGAATATATGTTCCGACCCTTCTCTTTTCGCACAAGCGTGGAACTTTATTTATGGCTTAATTGCAATAAACTCCTAAATGTTTACTAGTTTTGGCGCACAATATCCTACGGTTCTAAATCGAGCACTTAACCCTTTGTATTTGCATAAATCATGCAGTTGGGCTCAAATTAAAACTTTGTGCCCTCACATGAGATTTTGGAATGGCAAAATTGGAATCACTACACACGAAAAAGAAAACAAAAAAAAATTGATGAAGAAATTGGGAAAGAAAGTAATGAATAAAAGTTACCACCGTTCAACTTTTCATGTAGTGCCAACCGACCATCACCGCCAAATGTCACTACATACCCACCGCCACCCTTCTTTGCCAAACCCACCACTGCAAACCACCTATTACCACCATTTGCACTATTAAACACACCACAAACACCATGCTATTCATACCCCCCCCCCCCCCCCCCAACCAAACTATTAAAGCATATTCCACTCCTTTTGTTCGTAATCTAGCAAGACCAATCCCACATTCAAAAACTTAGTTGTATCTTATCCATTGTATGATTTGAATTTAAATCCTCACCAAAGTTCTATGTATGTACACTTCTGATGTACTACAAAATTTGATTGTGCATGAAATGATTTCTATTCTTGAACATGATATTTAGAGCCTAAAGTCTTACGACATTTTCTCACTCACCTTGGCTGCCTCTCCATCAAGTCCACCTCCTATCTCATTCTTCCTCTAAATCAAATTAAAAATCTATTTAAAAATCTAGTCTCTGCCAACCTCAATACTGACAATTTCCTGCTATGAGTCAATTTCTCCGTCTTCTTGTTCGAGGGTATGATTTGGTTGGGCTTAGCTGGCTCTTGTTGTCTCTTACCGAGCCAATTTTGCTCATGTGCTTGATCATGATATCTCATCTTATGTTTGGTTATCATTGGAGCGCATGTTTGTGGTGCAACCAAAGATGAAGATATCCAATCTTTGTCATGATGTACGTATCTCAAGTATATGAAGTTTGCCTATGCATGAACATCTTCACAAGAGTAAACAAATTTTTGATAAGATGGCTACCATCGGCCGTCCTATTTCTGATGATGATCTCATCCACGCACTGTTAGTTGGACTTGGGTCGAATTACCAGTCAATTGTGACATGCATCACCACTAGCTATGAAAATATCTCTCTTGACTCCTTCTATGCCTTATTTCTTACTTACAAAACTCTAGTGGATCGTCACCATACTCGTGAGAGCCTACTTCCAAATGCCAACTTTGCTACCAACCATATCCCTCTGCCTTCTTATCACCCTCCTTCAAATCCAAAGTATCACCATCGTTCTTCTTCCTCGCACTCTTACAGTAGTCAATCTCTGTGGCTCGCTCCAGCACAACGCTGAATACAAAGCAATTCTCTGCCTTCTTATCACCCTCCTTCAAATCCAAAGTATCACCATCGTTCTTCTTCCTCGCACTTTTACAGTAGTCAATCTCTGTGGCTCGCTCCAGCACAACGCTGAATACAAAGCAATTGTCGCTGTCACCTCTGCATTTGATTGGTTAAAGTCTATTCTGGTTGAACTTGGTTTTCCACCCCTCATCAATCCTATCTTGGGGTGTGATAATATCGAGTCCATTTACCTTATTCTTAATCGCGTCTTTAATGTAAGCACCAAACATGTTGAGATTCACTGCCATATTATGCACGAACGTGTTGTCCCCAATTCCCACTCAATTTTTATTGTACATCAAAAGTGTATATATATATATAGAATTTTAGATACATGTGAATGCAAACTATGATGGGTAAAATACAATTATTTATTTGAATGTAAGATTAGTCTTTGACGGTTATGAGCGAAAGGAGTGGAATATGCTTCAATAGGCCCTCGCAAGCTCAACGTATCACATATGTGGAGCCTAAACCAAAAAAGTTTAAACTGCGAGGTGGAGACTGTCTTGGTGAAAATATCTGTCCGCTCAACACTAGAAATAAAACAAACATCCAAAGCTTTATATTCCTCTATACCCACCATTACTCAATACCAACCAACCATCATGGTCGCCATAAACTCCTAAAACCAACCACAAACACCTCTCTAACAGGCACTAGCTCCTCCCCCCCCCCCCCCCCATGTCAACTCACCTTCATCGTGACACCTGACTATCAAAGTCACTACATTGATAGCTCGTCACCGTACATACAAACCTCTCCAATGATTATTGCCAACCCACTATCACTGCCACCCTTCACAGCCATGCCAACTAAGAAAGAACCTCTCCCAATTTCACTGCGAATCCACCATCACTGTCATCGCTCGTTACTAGACCCACCACAATCATCCCACTACCCATACCCATACGTCCCACCATGATTTCCACTCCTCACTGCCAATCCACCATCACCGCTACCACTCACTACAAGAGCCACCAAAATATCCTGCCACCCATACCCCTCTCTCACAACAAAAAAAGGGGTTTCGGCGACACAAGAAAAGTGTCGCTAATGACAGTAAAAGTGTCGCAGAGTAGTTTCCCGACACTTCATCAACGCTTTTCTTAAGCGTCGCAAATTTGTGCGTCGAGAATTTCCCGACACTTGTTACAAATGTTGCCGTTCCACTTACGACGAGTTTGTGCGACACTTTCAAGTACCACTTATGGGGTCAATAGTCAACTCAAGTATGCGACACTTTTGAAAGAAGTGTCGCTAAAATTAGCGACACTTTCACTAAAATGCCATTTTTATTTGGCGGCATTATCTTTGAAACATCGTTAAATTAGCGACACTGCTTTCAAGTGCCAGTTTTGTTTAGCGGCATTATCTAGCAACGTTTCTTTTAAAGTGCCAGTATTTATTTGGCAACACAGTCTTTGAAACGTCGTTAATTTAGCGACACTTCCATCAATTGCCAGTTTTGTTTTTTGTGGCATTGTATTAGAAATGTCATTCCTATTTACGGCACTTTTAAGCAATTCTCACTGATTTTTTACCTAGCATATTGTGAAATCTGTTAAAAGTATATTGGCCTAACACAAAATAGCTATATTTTCCCAAAAGTGAAGTATATTCTATGTAATCCTGCTCCAATACAACATAAATAATGCACAATTAGTCGATCTATCGAGCTTATAAATTCATCATTAGAAACAAGCTAATGTCATTCATCAACTATCTCATATCCAACATTCACATCCTAATTACATAATCATCCAAAAGTTCTCAATTTCAAAACGTACAAATATAATGTCATTGAACAACCAACCTAATTAAAAATATATACATCTCATCCAAAATGTCATCACAATGCATATAGCTTCTTTTAAGTTCAATAAAAGCATTGATGTCGTCTGGTCATACGAACCTGGAAATTAAAAAAGTCAAGAAAGAAGGTTATAAATTAACCGGTATAACATAAGTCAAATTAAACAGAAAAACTAGTCAATAAACAGAATGCATTAAGATAGATGAAGACTCGTCTACGTACCCCTTTCATTCTTGCATCCTATTTTGCAAATTTTTCAATGTGACGGAATTCTTCTTTACTTTTTTATGTTGAGAAACCTGAACAATTAGATAATACGTAATCATTAGTTACACAGAAGAAGAGGCACAATCATATAAAAAACAACCATGCACTTAAGTAAACATTCATAAAAGGTTTGGTTGCATTATTGTGTTTACACCAAACGCATTCATAGATGAACATTTAAAAGTTGGAAATGCACTCCGTTGTTTCCCAAATTCCAATCTAAGAATAACTAAAGCTATGCCTGACAAAAAAAATCTCAAGCATGTGTTGAGCCAAATTTACATGTAAGCTAGTTTAGAATACTAATTTGGGGTCTAAAACAACAAACTCCACTGTGGAAAGCATAGAACCAGTGATGTCCTTCTTGCACACTTCAATATCACGAGCCAGTAAAATTATCATTGCAAGCTGGATGATGCCTACGTGCTGAGCTATATCAACACCATCACCACATACTGCAATACGAACACAAACTCGCTGCCAACTTCCTCTCCCACCACCCAGGCATGTATAGTAAACAAGACCAGCAAACATAATGAATCTCTTGATCTTAGATACTTTAATATCTTCTCAAAGACTACGTCAAATTACCACCTGAAAACTTCATGGAGTTAGCCATAAGGCTTTTTCCCCATTGAATTTACAACATCAATTATCTTGTTTATTCTTGTAATCATATAGTAAGGTGGTTTTCTTAGTATTTGAAATCTTGTTAAACACTATAGTCAACGCAACACACACCCGTATCACGCCCTTACCACTAATTTATATTTCAAAGCTTCCTTAATCTCTGAAATTCTATATAAATCAATAAATTTGTATCATCAAATTAAAGGAGTCACCAAAAGCTCTCTAAGAGCTTCTTTACTCTCTCCGTTAAACAACTACCAAAGAAATGCTACTATTAGACTTGGGAATTAATACTTAAGATTTCAAATTTCAGCAGGAAAACAGCTAGTTTGCAGATTTTTTATATGTATAATAACCAGCTACTTTGCTGTTTTTGCAGATTTTTTATAATGTGCTTTTCCTGCTGTAAAAACAGCAGGTTACTATACATCTATTTTCCTGCTGTAAAAACAGCAAGTTACTATACATATAAAAAAATCTGCAAAAACAGCAAAAACAACATGTTATTATACATATAACCTGCAAAACAGCTATTTTCCTGCTGTAAAAACAGCAGGTTATTATACATATAACCTGCAAAAATAGCTATTTGCCTACTGTAGTAACAGTAGGTTATATACATATAAAACAACAAAACAAGCCCCTTCCCCATCCCTCGTATAAACAGCAAAAATATCTATTTTCCTGCTGTAAAAACAGCAAAAACAGTAGGTTATTATACATATAACCTCTACACAGCACTTGTACGGCTGCCCCATGGCAGCCCCTTCCCCATCCCTCATATAGCACCTTTGAACCATCCTAAACACTACACAAGTACAGCTAGAACACAACACTACCACTACACAGCACTCACACGGTTGCCCCCACTACTGCAGCCTCCTTTGTCCTTTTTCACGGCACACACACACACACACAAAATCAACAATCACACGTCATGGCTGCAACAATAGTCATTCTCTTTCCCCTTTTCCCTTCTTCCTTCCCGCAAACACCTATGTACTTACCCTCCATCATGGTCCTACACAGCCCTTATTGCAGTGGTTATTCTCTGCCTCCATATCCTCCATACCAAGCACACAAAGCCATTTATAAAGGTGTTATTAAGGGTATATTTTGTGATACAACACGAGATGTAGAAACGTAAAGGAATAGAGAAAAAAAATTGGACCATTTCTATAATGCATAAGATAAATACCAAAAGCAAGAAGAGGTTCGGCTCGCTCAAAATACCCCAAACTAACAACCAGCAAACGGTGGCGGGTCCCCTAGTATGAGGTACCCAAATACTAAAAATCACACTTTAGAATTGTCTACTTTCTGAAGAAATCCTTCAGAAATCATCACCAGAATACACTTCTTGAAATCACACCCACACACACACGCACATACACACACTGTTAGATTTACTAACAGTAAAACAAGCAGGATGGCTCAAAGATAATTCAACAGGAATAAATAACATTTTCTAAACTAAGCAGGATGGATCAATGATAATGCCACCTGAATAAAGAACATATATAAAGGGAATAAGCTCTTGGGCAAGCAATTCATCATGTCAAAGGTAATCACAAACGAAACCAAGTCCATATGACATATTGGCACTGCATGCTAAGCTTATCGCTCAGAACTTTGTACTGGTGTTGATTCATCTGCCATTAGTACCAAGCTATGAAATAGACCTCAAAACTCATTCCAAATCTCCTATATGAAATTTCTTACCCCCATCAAATCACCTAACACTACAAGAAAAGACGTCTTTTGCGACGGAGTTTTAGCGACGGCATATATTCCGTCGCTAAAATGAGTTTTACCGACGGAAACCTCCGTCAGTAAAACTCCGTCGTAAAATATTATTTAAGCGACGGATTTATTCCGTCGCAAAAAACTCCGACGGTGAAAAGGCGTTTTACCGACGGAAACCTCCGTCGGTAACACTCCGCCGTGAAATATTATTTAAGCGACGGATTTATTCCGTCGCAAAAAACTCCGTCGGTACAAATAGGTCTTCACCGACGGACTTTTAGCGACGGAATAAATCCATCGCTAAAAGTCTATTTAATTCACAGATCTGGTTTGAACTGTCACTGCTTCTCTCTTCGAAAATCCCAAAACCCAACTTCCCTCTACCCCGGCGGTGACCTCCCTCGACACGGCGGTGACTTCCCTCGACCCCGGCGGTGACTTCCCTCGACCCCGGCGGTGACCTCCCTTGACAACGGCGACCACCTGCAACTCCGGCGACCACGGGCCCTCACCTCCCGCAGATCTGTGAAGAGGAGAGAGACTACCCCGGCGGCGACCTCCCTCGACATCGGCGGTGACTTCCCTCGACCCCGGCGGTGACCTCCCTCGACAATGGCGACCACCTGCAACTCCGGCGACCACGGGCCCTCACCTCCGGCAGATCTGTGAAGAGGAGAGAGACTGAGAGAGAGAGAGAGAGCAGCGTCGACCACCGGGACCACCGGAGACGACGGTTTCTCACCTCCGGCAGTATTTCTCGTGAGGTAAAGTTCTTGTCTTCCTCTCTATTTGCTCTACGCTATACCTTCTGTCTTCCTCTTATACATGTAAATTGCTGTGAAAAGTTAAAGATGATTTTAGATTGTTAATTGTGCATTGAGCATTTGAGATATTGAGATTATTGACGGAGGATGGGACCCAATTGGATTGAATGTGTGATTTTTGTTAATTTTTATTGCATTGAAAATTTGAGAATTGAGAATTGAGATTGTTGACGGAGGATGGGACCCAATTGGATTGAGATACCTGTTAGTTAGCGCAGACACGGACACCACCTCTGATCGACGGTGTCCGACATTTAAAAAACAAATTAACATATGCCGATATGTCTGGAGGTGCGTGTCGGTGGGCGTTGGACACGTGTCCGGAGGCGTCGGACACGTGTCCAAAGGTGTCGGACACGTGTCCGGAGGTGTCAGACACGTATCGGACACCATATCGACACCCTATATGAGGTGTCGGAATTGAGGTTGTTGACGGAGGATGAGACCCAATTGGATTGAGATACATGTTAGTTAGCGCACACACGGACACCACGTTTGATCGACGGTGTCCAGCATTTAAAAAACAAATTAATGTATGCCGATGTGTCTGGAGGTGCGTGTCGGTGGGCGTCGGACACGTGTCCAGAGGCGTCGGACACGCGTCGAACACGCGTCGGTATGTGTCGGACACGTGTCTGGAGGTGTCAGACACGTATCGGACACCATATCGACACCCTATATGAGGTGTCAGAATTGAGGTTGTTGAATGTGCATTAAATTTAGGTTAGTTAGGTTAATGCGACATTTTTAGCATGCACCCCCTGGAATCTAATCGTGGCTCCAGCGCTGGCTATAATTAGCCCTAATTAGTCCTGATTAACAATATTTTAGTAAATCAATTAACCCTAATTAGCTCTAACGAGCCTAATTAGTTTTAATTAACCCTAAGAACCTGATGAAATTCAAATTAGCTGTAATTACCCCAAATTAGCCCAAATGAACCCAATTATGCGCATATTGATTGTAGTTAGCCTAATTAGTCATAATTTGCACTAACATAACCCAATTACGCCTAATTAGCGCTAGTTAGGACTAATCAACACTACTCGGCACCATCAAAACCCTAATTAGGACTAAATAACCCTAATTAGTCCTAATCAACCCTAATTAGCTATAATTATCCGAAACTAGCCCTCATTAACATTAATTAGCCCTAACATAACCCAATTAAGCCTAATTAGCCCTAATTAGGACTAATCAGCACTACTCGGCAAAATTAAACCCTAATTAGGACTACATAACTCTAATTAGTCATAATCAACCCTAGTCAGCTATAATTATCCGAAACTATCCCTCATTAACATTAATTAGCCCTAACATAACCCAATTAAGCCCAATTAGCCCTAATTAGGACTAATCATCACTACTCGGCACAATTAAACCCTAATTAGGACTAAATAACCCTAATTAGTCCTAATCAACCCTAATCAGCTATAATTAATAATCGTAATTAACCCTAATAACCCAGTTAGCCCTAATTAGCCCTTGTACATCCCATAATTACTCCATGTTGCCCAGAGATGGTTCAATTACTCGTTGTTTACAAACCCTGCCTTCTTTATATTAATTGTTGTTTTGAGAAGTCCATTGGCAACGAGATGGTTCAACTCGTTGCCAACGAGTTCTATTTAATGTGGAATTGGTAACATATGCAACGATCATTCTGTAGTTTTGATATTTCAGAAAGATTCTTGCATATCTTATCAATTTCTGAACACATGCATGCATAGAAACCCTTAGTTCCCGTTCAAAGGTACTCATTACAAAGTAATGCCTTGTAATGAGCCTTTGGATGTCCAGTTTGGACAGTTTGGAAAAGCTAATTGTTTATAAAACAGTATTTTGACTCATGCTTTATGTTCTATGTCGTGGATATATGGTACACGTTCTCGTGTGTTTCTCCGGGTGCATACAGATCTGGTGTTCTAACATCCGTCAAACCTTCCTGAGCAAGGTTAGATGAATGTTAGAACACCTAATCGATGTGGTGTACTTGGAGAAATGCGGGGAGGTGCTGCCGAATTTTCCACAGACATCGGACTAAGCATGAGTTATTCACTGTTTTATAAACATGTGCTTTTCTGAATGGGATAGGACCACTACCTGTTCAAGAGTGGAGGGGAAATATGTAGACATGTTGTAACATTCATGCATTGATATTTACATCGGCAATGCCTAATCACTGGTCATTATTGAAGGTGGTATACAGTACGATAATTCAGTCGTCATGTCAGTCGATCGAAGTTGGATGAAAAGGAAGAATGCTGAAGATTTTGAGTGTCGCGTTGACGAATTTCTCGACTTCGCTTATGCGCATCCTGCACATGTTGACCTTGATAAGATAAGGTGTCCGTGCGGTAGATGTGAGTTGTTGCACTGGAGAAAAAGAATTGAAGTAAAATGGCATCTTCGTCGGTACGGTTTTATGGGTGGATACACAAGGTGGACGCAGCACGGGGAAACGATAGTATTGTCGTCCAACCTGGCTAGTCAAACTGAAGTTAGGGAGGAGGCACGATATGATTTCCGAGATATGATTATGGATGCTGGGCATGCTAATGTTGACTGGGGTAACGACAGTCCACAACCGCCGATCGAGGGGGCTCATCAGTTTTATGAGTTGTTGAGAGCTGCGGAAGAGCCGCTGTGGGATGGAGCTCCGAAACACACACGGCTGTCTGCGGTTAGTAGGTTATTACAGTTGAAATCAGACCACGGGCTGAGTGAGAAAGGTTTTAACGAGTTTGTTACCTTCATCAAAGAAATACTGCCCAAAAGTGAAAAGCTACCGCCGTCGTACTATGACGCGAAGAAGATGATGAGGAAACTTGGGTTGAGCTATGACCGGATAGATGCGTGCAATAACGATTGTGTATTATTCTGGAAAGAGAATAAGGATTTGTCATTATGTCCAGTATGTGATCATTCGAGGTACAAACCGGACAAAGGGAAGAAGAAAAACATTGCATGGAAGATATTGCGATATTTCCCGGTCACACCACGGCTTCAGAGAATGTACTACTCCTCCAGTACAGCTGAACATATGAGGGCTCACCGTGAGACTCGCAGCAACGATGCCGATGTGCTGACACACCCAGCTGATGGAGAGGCGTGGAAGGAGTTTGACCGCAGGCATCCAGTCTTTGCTCAGGAAGTTCGGAATGTTAGACTTGGTCTGGCAACCGATGGGTTCAACCCTTTCGGTCAGTCTACCACGCCTTACTCCTGTTGGCCTGTTATTATTGTCCCTTACAACCTTCCACCAGGCATGTGCATGAAGAAGCCGTATATGTTCTTGTCGTTGCTTATTCCGGGGCCGAAGAGTCCCGGTAAGGACATAGATGTGTATTTAAGGCCGTTGATTGATGAGTTAAAACAATTATGGAATCATGGAGTCGAAACATATGATGCATCCCTTAAACAAAATTTTCAGATGAGGGCTGCTTTGATGTGGACTATACATGATTTCCCCGCATTGGGAATGACGTGTGGCTGGAGCACACATGGGAAGCTAGCATGCCCTGCTTGTATGGGCGTGAACCCCGGTCATACGTTAAAGCACGGCGGAAAGGCCTCGTGGTTCGGATGTCACCGTAAGCTTTTGCCACCGGGCCATCAGTTTCGTAGGCAGAAGGATAAATTTGACGGGACAATCGAGCGTGAGGTTGTCACACTGGACTACCCATCTGGTGAAGAAGTACTCTCACACCTGGAGGCACTTGATACTGACATACCACACGGTAAGGGTGTGCCGGATCGGAAGATTGCAGGGTTCGGGAAAGAGCACAACTGGAGAAAATTTTGTATCTTCTGGGAGTTAGCCTACTGGAGGACGCTCGTATCTCCGAAACAACATGGATGTGATGCATATTGAGAAGAACGTTTTTGATAATGTGTTCAACACAGTGATGAATGTCAAGGGCAAATCGAAAGATCACCTTAAAGCGAGAAGGGATCTACAACAGTTGGGTGTACGCCGTGAATTGCATCCTCGGACAGTCAGTGGGAGGACCATACTTCCGAAAGCACCTTACTGTCTAGACAAGAAACAAGTGGAGAAGGTCTGTCAGTGGGTTAAGAATTTGAAGCTTCCGGATGGGTTTGCGTCCAACATATCTCGTTGTTGCAATGTATCGGAATGCAAGTTCCAAGGGATGAAGAGTCACGACTGCCACGTATTCATGGAGAGATTCATTCCTATTGCCTTCCGGGGACTGTTGCCACGGGTTGTTTGCGAGACTTTGACTGAATTATCTCATTTCTTTCGAGATATATGCTCTTCTACGATCCGGGTGAGTAACATGGAAGTGCTTGAGAAGAACATTGTGGTGACGATTTGCAAGCTGGAGAAAATCTTCCCACCTTCGTTCTTTGATTCAATGGAGCATCTGCCTGTTCACTTGGCATATGAAGCTAAGATGGGTGGACCCGTGCAATATCGGTGGATGTATCCCTTCGAGAGGTAATCCTTAAATTGTTATAGTTGTTCGTTTACACTTAATGCGACATCTGTTATCATTGATATTCCACCTAACTCGATTCGCTAAACTTCTAGGTTCATGTTCCATTTAAAGAAAAAAGTCCGTAATAAGGCTCGGGTTGAAGGCTCAATTGCGGAGGCTTACGTAACGGAAGAACTTGTAAACTTTTGTAGTCAATATTTCGGGCCTAATGTTGGTACGAGGTTAAATCAACTAGGCCGAAATGATCCCGGAGCAAGCACAAATTTGGAAGGGCAATTGTCAATATTCAAGCAGTCAAGTAGTCCGTTCGGCCGAACGTATACTCGATGGCTAACAGATGAAGAGTACAGTGCTGCAACAATATATGCCCTTCTAAATTGCGATGAAGTTTCGGCATTCGTTGAGTAAGTTAAAGTCTTAATTCACTTACATTGCTGTACATAATTGAAAGTGTGTGTTAAGCGAGTTAAATGCATATTGGTTTGCAGTGAGTTCGATGCGGAATCTTTAATCACTGATCCCGCTGGACTTGAATCTCATCGGAAATCACAATTTGTACAGTGGTTCAAAATCCGTGTAAGATTATTTAACGAAATTATATTATGTGTTATATACAGTTCTGTGGCCAATTAGTATACTGATTTATCCTTAATTTTTACCGTCATCTACAATAGGTTCAGTCAATGGATAGACCAGTGGCCTCATGCTTGAAATTACTAGCCGAAGGCCCTAACAAACAAACATCCTGTTACGGAGGCTATATCATCAACGGGTTTAGGTTTAACGTAAAAGATGATGACCGAACAAAACAAACCCAAAACAGTGGAGTCTTGGTCAACGGCGACTGTTATGCCGAGAATTGCATGGATTTTTACGGAGAGCTAGATGAGATTGTTGAGCTAACATATCTGGGTTCCCAAAACCGCCTGGTAATGTTCAAGTGTACGTGGTTCGATGTCACATGCAGTAGAGGAATCCGTGTTAGCTCTCAAGGGATTGTAGATGTCAATGTCAAGTCAAGACTTGCATCAGACGAGCCCTTTGTGTTTGCTAGTCAAGCTGTACAAGTCTTTTACGCGGAGGACGTCGCCAATCCCAAATCTCATTGGTATACAACTATCAAGTCCAAGAAATTGCCCGTGACATATGACAGTGAGCTAGACTCCTTTCAAGCCGACCAACCACGTGTCTTGTTTCCTGTTGAGGTCAACAACGAGGAGGACGATCTTCCTCTTCCAACAACACTTCTTGTGGGAGAAGAAGTCGTAGATGATGACGCGGAAGATGTTGAAAGTGTTGGAGATGATGTGACCGAGTCTACTGATGAAGAGGATGAATTAGAAGATGAAGAGGACGACGAGTCCCACGAAGAAGAGGGCGACGAGGAAAGTGATGAAGATGATTCGCAAACTGAAAATGATTGACTTGTAATGTTGTAACATCACGGGAAAAATGTAGTAACATTTTAGAACTTGGTGTTTATTGATGTGTTTTTGCACATCCGTTCATATATATATATATATATATATATATATATATATATATATATATATATATAGTGCCGATGATGATTTATGCCTAAATTATTGTTTTTCACGTGTTAATGTCTTTGTATATAATCTATATGAAGTCAGATATGGATAGGATACGGGCTATTCGTGGCCGGGCTGGACGCCGAGCTGCTTCCTCCCCGGTTAGTCCCACCTCGTCATTGCCTACTGATGACGAGGCACAGAGTGATCGCGGACAGCCATCGGGGGCCCAGCCCCAGCCGTCACCGTCACCGTCGCCCCAGCCATCGCCGTCGCCCTAGCCCCAGCCGTAGCCCAGCCCCAGCTCGAGCCGTCGCCCCAGCCCGACGCAGATTCATCCCACACGCGCGTGCATTCTCCATCTTCCGTGGGTTCTACCTCAGGTATAGTTGATAACGGTGTTTCGTACATTTTCGCTAGCCTTATATTTGAACTGTATTAATGTCTGTGTTTTGTAGGATCTCGACGAGGCCGTGGTCCGACACGCGGGGTACGCATCGACCCCCAGCGTAAACAGAGAGTTACGCTCACGCAGGAGGGCCTGTAAGTACTAAAAATATCACCTCATGCCTTATTACAAAATTTTGGGGTGTTAATTTATATTTGAACTGTATTAATTAATTTAATTACTTCTTTGGCAGGATCCTGGAGAATATGGCGAGGACGAAGATCGGCGTTCTTGTGAAGGGCCGATTCTTCGAGCCACGCCTGTACTGGAAGGACTGGGATGCCGCTGCGAGGGAGGCCCTATGGGAGGAGTGGCTGGTACGGTGAAGTATTTTTTTCAGCGTTAGTAAATGTTAAATTACAGTTTGTTTTATGTTGTTAATTTGTGTTATTGAATGCCTTACAGGAGGGGTTCACGTTTGACACGCCTCAGCAGCAGGTACTGGGGCAGCAGGCTTTCTTTGCCTACATCGGCAAGAATTACCGCCGATGGCTCCACGATGCACGGGACCGGGCGAAGAAGGCGCTGCCCGCGGGTGCCCCGATGACGGACATGGCGAGATATCCCCCACATTGGATATCTCACCGTGTATGGGGGGAGATGATAGATCGGTGGGCTGCGGATCCAGGTTGGGACGCCAAGAGTAAGAGCGGGACTGAGAACAGACAGAACAAAGATCCGACGCACACGGGGGGGTCGGTGCCACACGACATCGTCCGACACAAGAACGCGGTCGAGCACCCGGATCTGGAGGACGATGAGGTCGTAGCTCTGACGTATAATCAGACGCACGTGCGGAAGAAGGACAAGGACGAGACGCACCGGGCGGGCGACTATATTTCAGATATTGCCCGGCGGATCGATGTGAGTCAATTTATTTAAGTTAATGTTTTTTCTTTCTATCCTCAATGTCTGTTTCGTTAATTAATGCCCTAACATATCGTTAAACCACTATTTTTGCAGGCCTCGTATGAACAGCTAAGGGGGTCCGAGCAGCAGTCCGGACAGCCATCAGCGTCCACTAGTACGGCTGCGAGTACTGGGGGGTTGAAGCGATGGCTGGATACGCCGGAGGTCGTGAATCGGCCGAAAGGCCGCATACGCGGCCTGCCTAGCACGACTGCTCGTGCCGTGATAGGAGCGTCCTCACCCCCTGCTGCCCCTCCACAGACACCGGCTCCTCGGCCTCAGTTGGACGACGAGGAGATCCAGCGCATTGCTACAGTGGTGTGCCGGATGATCAGGGAGCAGGGCACTGTTGGACAGGCCGCCCCGGCCCCGGATCAGCAGGATCCAGATCCGGGACTCGGGAACCCCTGATGAGCCCCTTCCCGTGCCCGTTCCTAGCTTCCCCCCCCCCCCGTGCCCGGCTTGTACTCTTCTCCCCTCTCCTAACCGGCTATATCCGGTTCCCGGCTTGTACATATATGAATTTTTTTTATTATAAATATTTTTTATAATTGATTATATATATTTCTTTCTGTATTGATTATTGCGCGTTGTTGTTGAGATTTGAAAATTGTATTACAGGTCTGGGTAATTGAAAAATAAAAAAAAATTTCAAAAAAAAATTGACTTTTGGCGACGGATTAATTCCGTCGCTAAAGTATTCCTACAATCAGTTATTTAGCGACGGAATATTCCGTCGCTAAATAAGTTTTTTAGCGACGGAATATTCCGTCTCGAAAATATAAATCCGTCGCTAAAAAATATAATTCGCGACGGAATATCCGTCGCTAATTAAAAATAAATCCGTCGGTAAAAATGACATATTTAGCGACGGATTTAAAAATTCCGTCGCTAAACTATTAGTGACGGGCTTTTATACGAGGGATATTTAGCGACGGTAAATCCGTCGCTAATTATTTTAGCGACGGATTTTTGGCTTTTAGCGACGGATTACCCCGTCGCTAAAACCCTGTTTTCTTGTAGTGTAAGTACCTCACACACACCACTAGAGTACAAAAGAAAAATAAAACTACCATTTGCCAAAGTAGCTCAGGAAACCTTGTTCTCAACCTGAACATACCAATGTCCAAGCAAACTCTTCAGACTTGACCTCATCAAACTTGTCAGCGATGCAAAGTAGGTTTATTTAGTCAAACCAGGTAGCCCGAAGAACTAACCAAATCACAATTTAATGAGACCAGCCAAATCATATAAACAGTAAGGGACCACTACAAGAAAAGAGAATATGCGACATGCATACATAGCATAACATGCACAATTCCGATATAAATGTGTGTGACAACACACAGCGGTGAGCGTCAATTCAAGGCAAGTAGCTGCGTGATAACACTGCAGAGAAACTCTCAATTCCTAAAATAAGAGTTTAAATTGATCTAGTTTTCTGCTCCTCCTCTCGCAGCTACTTAATTTTTCAGAGCAAGAATATTGACATGATTTTTTTGTACTCTTCAGAGTTAAGCTCCCTTGTTACAATGATAGTTTTCCTCAGCTGTTTTGGATCTGTTATAGTGTCAAGACTTTACAAATTCAGGACACTGTTCCTTGCATGTACTCTAATTCTTGCATTGATTCTAAGTAATGCACAATTCTCTCCTCCAGTTCAGTTCTAGAATTTCTAGGTCGCTACATTTCTATGCTCTCTTACATTATGCGTTTAAGTTTGGGGTTATTATCTTTGGTTTCAGTTTCTACTGTTGCAAACTAGTTTCAAGGACAGCTTTTCTGACACACCCTTGGAATCATTGCTAAGGCCGCATATATTATGCATTACATTGTTTTCCTTTTTATCTTCTTTGGTCATTTTATCGAACTTACCCTTTAAATGTTTTTAATTTTACAGATGCATTAAGAGGCAGGCTATTCAAATTGGATTACTTGCACTTGTTTACAAAGTTGAGGCCTTTTGTTAAGACCTTCCTGAAAGAAGCAAGCAATTTTTTTGAGATGTACATATACACATTGGGTGAGACTCATCATTTTATAACAATAGCTGGTATTGAGAAAATGATAGCTCCATAAATGAAACATTACAGCAATACCACTCCAAGCAAGACTCAGTCGTGACTTCATTTCAAATTTAATTCACGCAGCAGGAAGATCTTCAAAATAGTGAAGCTACTAAATCACATTTCACAAGCTTTTCATAAACTAAACCAGATTTCACATGGATCGAGCATTCAATTATAAGTGAACCTTCACCCAGAAATTTCAATAAACATGTCACAAGTTACTTGGAACTAATGCAAGATCAAGCGCCCAATAGCCTCTCAGACAGCCTTCTTTTTCCGTCACGAGCTGAAAAGTAAGAATCTGACATCAAAATTTTCTCTAACGAAAATTAAGAGATGGTGGTGAATCTTAACATACCTTGATGAAATCGAATCAAAATTGTAGAACACGTCACTGTGACAGAATTTACAGCGGATTGATTGTGAGAGAGACAGAGACAGAGCGGCAAGAGAGCGTAATTAAGGAAGAAGAGGGGATTCGGGCGATGGCGGTCTTGAACCTAAACGAACCAGAGGTTAAATCGGTTCAAGTTTTACGAACAGGAGGCTGAATCGGCAATTTTATGAGGCTTTGGGGAGGCAACACGAGCAACAACGATTTGGGGAGAGAGAGGGAGACTGATTGTCGAAAGTTTGGAGAAGATGAACTGTTGGCAAGGACAAAAATTTTGGTTCCCGATCGATCGTGAACGATGTATGTAGCGTAGCGTGTATTGTTGGGACACAAATTGTGGAGAAGATGGGTACTGTAGCCTGTAATGTTGGGCCAAAAATTTTGGCTCCACGATTTCCCACTATTTATTTTTTGCTCCCGACGTTTATTAACGAACATATGAGTAAAAGATGATATGATATAAATTATCAAAACGACGTCGTTTAGATTCCAAGAGTTATGGCATTTACTTTAAGTGTCGCTATTAAACGACATGTTAGTAAATGACGCTTAATTAGTGTCGCGAAAAGTAAAGCGACACTTAAACAGTAGCACTTAATAAACCGTCGGAAATTTTGCGACACATTAATATGTGTTGTAAATTAGCCGACATTGTGATGGAAATGTCACAAAATATAACTCATTTATGGCACTTTGTTAAGCGTCGGAAATTAAGCGTCACCGTAACCCCTTTTTTTTGTAGTGTCTCTCACCATCATTGCCACCCCCACTACCAACCAACCATCACCTCAACCCCTTACATTGAAACCCACAACAACACCTTGCCTCCTATACTCACATCTCCCAATCAAAATTTATAATATGTTTCAGATTTGAGACTTTCACAACTTTAAAATTCCAAAATAGTTCGGGAAATAGAGAATCTACGTTTGAGTAAATGATCATGGTAGAGGATATCGGTGATAGGTCAGCGGTGACAAAAAAGATGATGTACTTGGCAATGGTGGTTGATAGTAGTCTACTAAAAAGATGAACGATGATGAATTTAGTGCATGTGTTGTGGGTGTGTATGTGTGTGTGTGTGTGTGAGAGAGAGAGAGAGAGAGAGAGAGAGACGTGGAGTAAAGGGAATGCGAGAGGTTTGGGTGGCGGCATGTTTGTGGTGAGGAGCGGCTGCATACTTTTTTTGCTTTTCTTTCACAATTTTTTTCATCCAATATTTTAATTAGTGGTATTCCAATTTTGCCCCGCCAAAATCACACGTGGAAAAAATTTAGAAGGACGAGGAAGAAGGAGAAGATGACTTCCAGCCATAATCAAAATTCGGAACGATATGGAACAAGGGAAAGATGATGTTCGAGGATTACAACCTTCTTTTCAACGAAAATCACACGCTGCTCTATCTCACTATCCCACCATCTTAATCAGGTCCCTTCTCTTCCACAATCGTATGTGTTTTCCAGTAAATACTCCATTGTCTTCAATTTATCCATCTAATTATTTTATATACGTTTCCTCTGATAATCATCACTTAATTCATGGAATAGATCATAGATATGCACGGATACATGAAATTCCACAAGAAGCACGAGGTAATAGATCTCATTTCAATTGATACACAAAAGGTCTTGGTTGATGCGATGAGCAATCACTCGACCTGATGGATCTATCATGCTATCGTGCTTCATGCTCGAAGAGGAAAAGCTTTTCTCACTCTAGAAGAAGCAAAAGAAGGACTTGAATGAACTCCATCGGCAAGCATGCTCCTCTGTCAGTTCGCTTGGAACCCTAAGCTCTTTGGTGAACACAAATTTTACTGTCCAGAAATTAAAGAAGTGTAGAAGGTCGAGGAAAATAAAATGGATATTAGTCGCCGCCACCGCCGGTAGTGTAGAGGGGAGTCAGTGACAACAGTGGCCTTAACGGTCGTTGTTTGGGTGGTGGTATTGGTGATGTTAGTTCATTTCCTCCATTTCCATAACATACGGTTTTGTAACACAATACTGCTAAATCTATGGAGACTTGTCAAACTCGTATTGAGTTTTTGGAAGTAATAAATGAGCTTTTCTTTCCTTTTTCTCGTTAATCCAAAGGCCATTGCTTTTATTCAAGTGAATGGGCAAGTGATAATTATCTAATTTGAGGAGCACATATATGTAGCAATAATAGACGCAGGGGCATAAATTTATTCTTTGAGTTGTTGAGGGTAACAATGTGCAACAAATGTTTACGCAATATTTATGCTTTTATAAGTAGAATAAACAACGATATAAAGTTATTCTTTGAATTCTGAAGGGTGTTACTGCCTCAATTTTAGACCATCGGTCTTTAACGAATGAACGGATTGTGTTCTCAACCATTTCTTTCATGACTTTTATCAATTAATTTCATTTTTTTTCTCTAAAAAAATCACCATGACTAATGCCAAACCCCTCGCCACACCCATATCAACTTCGTTTCAACTTACCAAAAATACTGGCACTCCCTTACCTACTCCTCACTTTTTTCGTCAGGTCATTGGTTCTACAATATCTATCCATCATCCACCCAATTCTCCTTTTCCATCAACGACTTGGCCCAGTTCATGCAACAACCAACTAACCACCACTGGACGACCATCAAACATGTATGATCAGTTCTTAAATTCAGCTTTAAGCTATTTTTAACATAATAAATAAAAGTTGGTGAAGGTGTTCGGATAAAAATGAACGAAAGCAGGTATAGTGTGACAAAATGATTATATAGTCGACAAAGATTTAAAGAGAAGATTTAGCGTCTGTTTATATGTGAGGATATATTGATAATTCTTCAGGTCAAACAAGATTCTCCAAAATTAATTAAATCAAAATGCAAGAAATTGAAAGTTCTAAATTTAATAAGTTTTGAGCATATTGAAGCAAATTTAATCAGTGTACCCTTTCCGCTAAACACTTCAAACGTGATTTAATATAAATTTAATCAGCTTTGACCAATCATAATCAATTCAATATACCCTCTAAATAGTTTCCTAAAAGAAGGCCACCACCACCCAAACGCCCCTTCCTCTCTCCCTCCAATCCCCTTCTTGATATGTTCCAAGTGTACTGTTGTTGTCCTTCTATGAATTATTATAACCAACTTTAATCAATCCTTTTTTCGAATTGTAGCTTATCAATGGCAATTTTTCTAGAGAAGGTCATAATGTGAAGTGCTAAGATGGCAGTCACATTACCTAGTACATTTTGCAAAATACATGACATTGCCAAATTCTGAAGTTGGTATAGAAATCTGGTAGTATTTGCACAAAGTTCTTTGATCCTTTTTGCACCAGAGAATCAAGTTAACTCAAGCTGCACAGTCACACGAGCTTAAGTTTAATATGCCGATCCCCTCAGCAATGGATCTCCAACTACTGATGCACTCGCAGCTTGTATTTAACAAATCTCCGATGCTTGCAAGAACCACGGAATGGTGTCAAATCCTAACTCATCGCAAGAGGAGCTACTAGAGTTGCTTTTATTTCCCTAACCTTTACGTTGATGGTAGCTACTAGAGAGTAACACTTGGTGAATTGGTGGTTCAAACCTAAGGGTCACATCCCCTACACAGAAATATCAACATTTTCATGTTCGGAATTCTTGTTATTGAGAGTTACTTCTCCTTTGTGTTTTGATTAACGCACAATTTTGTAGCTCAATTCTTTTTCAACCAAGTGAATTATTGAAGTTAACCAACCCTTTTTCACTTCAGCTTCTAGTACTTTGGTTAATCTTCTATTGGACAATGCTGCACCAATTAAACAATTTCTCGTTAATAATCCATTTCGCATAGGTATATTATAATGATACATTTTTTTATCAATGGAAATAAACACCACTTTCTGGTCGTTGATAATTTGCCCAAAAATATTGCAATTTGCAAATAAAAAGCACTGAAAATTTCCATCACAAGAGGCCAACTTTTGAGATATCAAAAAATAAACTCCCCTCAAGCTTATTTAATCAAGAGCAACTTTGATATCACAAGAAGAGGAAATAACTGAGTTACTTCTTGCTGCTACGTCTTACATTTTAAGATAAAAATTGCCTAGGAGTTCAGTATTGACCATAAATCTATATAATTAAAGAGTATTGATATCAACCCTTCATTTTTTAAATTGACAATCCACTTTTGTCTATCAAAAAAGTGTCAATAAAGAGCATCCAAGTGCATAATCTTAGGTTTTTTAACGGCAAAAATTAAGTGTTGGTGGTGAATTGTTAGGTACGGCTATCGTCTCCCCACTAAAATTCTAACAATTTTGAGGTATAAGTATGTTACAATTAATCATGTTAGTCCTTCACGTGGACGTATTTCCTTAAATACAGAAATTATCTTAATTATAAACCAAAAAAAGCAAGCCGTTGCTGAATAAGTACAAAGTTTACCTGCTTTATACGGTTATATCCATACATCCTTCTCATTCTGTGCACCAAGGCTTGGACTACCAAGCCATGAGCAAACATTACCAGTTCACCCAAATAGAAGGGATGACATTATTTACAACCTACTATGAGGCATGATATGCAGCATATTACATCTACTGACGCCCACAAAAATACAACTCAAACTTTCCACACTAGTCAATGTCAAATATATGGAAGTGCCAAAGATTAAACTGGACTACATCCTTATCCACTCTACTTTCTCCTCACCTTCAAAAGCAATTTCTGAGAAGAGAGGTGCATCTGCCTGCTGAGCGAATGCTGGAAAATCTAAGTAAGTTCTCGCAATAAGCTTGTCTTCATCAAGTATTTCATCATCACTGGATGTGTTTCCCTGCACATGATACATGAATCTTATTATTCGAAGAAGTTTGGATAAGTCGACTATTAGTAATTCATCCAAGCTCGAATTGAGCAAGAAGTATACACGATAATTCCATTCGTTTGTTTTCTGGATGAGTCAACTTTAGATACAGTATAAAAGATCCATTAACATGCGCACAACATCTTTTTATGTTCTTTCCATACCTGTTTATTAGCAATTCCGAATGAACCAAAGTATCATAGCAAGTGACAGCTTCTATTATCCTTTTTGGCAGGAAGTCAGTTAACCTTGCTACCCAATCCTCTGATGTAACCAACAAGCACTAGACTCACCTGTTTATCAAAATTTTGCTCATTGCTTCCATCAATTAGACATGTTTCCTGTAAAAAGGGATACCAAAAATTGCTAAGAATGCATTTGAGAAGATAATAAACAAAGCGATTACAGATCACCTAATACCCAAGAAGACCAAGTGATACAGAGGATTTTAACAACAAATGGAGAAAATCTACAAAGTTCGAAGAATTTAGCTAATTCTCAGACATATTATTCAGTGACATTCATGTAAAAGTCATGGCTCTTCCAGAAACATCACATATGAGCATATGCAGCCAACGAAGCTACCATCACTGATATCATTAATGGTGATATAGCCAAAAATACGTCACTATCTACGGACGACACGTGGCAGTTATGACACGTGGTCCAGGCCGGCTTATTGCTGATTAGGCAGTTGCTAATTAGGCCGTTGCTGGCTTATTGCTGATTAAAGCAGTTACCATATCGGTCACCAAGCAGAATCCTAAAAAGTCGTTAACTCAATCAGCAAGGATTGACATGTGATCCACTAGGATCTCAATTCGATTCTGATTGGAGTGGGAGAAGACCTAGTTCTACTAGGGCTCTCCTTCCTACTACTATGTAAAGGGGTCTAGCCCCTCAGGTATGGACAATTACACATAATTACACATTGTGTCTTACTGCTTCTTCAGAGTTCTATATCACTAGCCATCTCTGACTTAAGCATCGGAGCGTTCCCCCCGGAACCCCACCCGGCGGTCACTCCGTGTTCTCTTTTGCAGGCTTATCTCTGGTGTGGTTCCCGATCAAGTTTTCAGCTACAACAGATTGGCACCATCTATGGGATCACTACAGGGAACATGGCCAATCGTTCTTCTAGCGACTCATCATATAGTCGTTCTTAACACCGTCACGCCGGGACGAGCAGCTCTCGTCAACTTAGTCGTGACCAACGTTCGACCCCTTCACGTCGTCATACCGGCTCTGTGGAAGGTGCATACGTTAACGTAACACCTGCAACTCCCGAATCAGAAATCAAACCTCGGAGAAACCGATCTCCGATGCCTACTCTGAAAAACGGGGATCTTCGTCATCGCCTAAATCGTCAGCTATTCAAAACACCCCATGCCGACCTTACGAAGGAGATCCATGAACTAAAAAAATGTTGTGTATACTCTCCAACAAAAGCTCGACATGGCAGTAGCTCCGCGGTCCACTCACCATTCGCATCTCAACCCCAGCGACCTTCGTCTCCGTCTCACCTCCAGATCGAGCTACGACCGCAAATACAGGTCAGTGGCCAATCTGACTTTCAATCCCGAAGAGAAGGGCAAAAAGCACGTGACCAGGAGTGGATCATGCTACCACCGCGATCCTTCACTCGAAGACAGCACCGACTCCTCTCCAGCACAGGCTACCAAAGTTGAAACACCTCGAAGATCTATCCACAGAAAGAAGATGCCCGAGTTTCGTACTCAAGAACGGGACCCCTGGAAGATGGTCCCTAAAGATCATCGTCCAGAGCGTTCTCCCCCAAGAGAAGAAACTGGATATCCTTTATCCGAGGCCATCGAGAAGGCAAAGCTACCTCCCAATTTTTGAATGCCTCAATGTGATCTCTATGACAGAACCGGAGATCCGGGAGAACATGACTACCAGTTTGAAACAAACATGCTCCTCCTCCAGGTCTCAGATGCTGTCATGTGCAGAGCCTTTCCTACCACTCTGAGGAAGGCTGCACATGCATGGTTCAAATCTCTATAACCGAGATCCGTCTACTCTTTTGCCCAATTATCGGATCTCTTTCAGAAGCACTTCGTAAGCAGTCGCTCCCGAAGGAAAAACTTGACGAGTCTATTGAACGTTGTGCAAGAGAAAAATGAGTCTTTGGCATGCTTTCTCAGATGATTCAACGCGGCCACTTTAGAAATCGATAACTTGGACGAGTCCGTGAAGTATACTACATTCCTCTGCGGCCTTCAATCCACATCCAAGTTTGCATTCTCTGTGAACAAAAGTCCTCCAGGTAATATGAAAGCCCTTCTCGAGAAGGCTAACAAATATATTCAAGTAGAAGAATACCTGGAGACACACAGAGGGCAGCGGGAAGAAGGGAAGGAAGAACAGAAGAAACGGTCTTGGGAAGTAACTCCTAAGGAGGAAAGCCGTTGAAACATTCCAAACGTGACGAACGGTGTCCCAAAGACCCGTTTGCATCAGAAAATCTTACACCCCTTAATGCCAAACCATCACAGATACTTCACTAGATCAAAGACAATAAGGCTCTTCGATGGCCAGACAAGATGAGATCTAGGCCAAATAAGCAAAACAAGGACTTATGGTGCCATTATCATAACCATCATGGCCACACAACTGACAATTGTGGGTCACTTAAGCGAGCAATCGAAGCCCTTATCAAACGGGGCCAATTGAGAAAATTCATAGCGCAGAAAGACGGGCAGCAACAGACACCCCCAGAGGTGGAAGAAAGAGAAGATCGAGAGAAGCATGCAGGGATAATCAATACCATCTCTGGAGGATTAGTCGCCGGAGGATCGTTGGGAAAGTCTCGAAAAGCATACGCCAGAAAAGTGTGCATAACGAGCCAAAACCCGAGCAAGAAACAGAAGACTACGCCTGTACCTACGATCTCTTTTTCCGATGAAGATTTAAAAGACGTGAATATGCCTCATGATGACCCATTAGTAATCACAATCAAGGCCGGGAACTTTGAGGTGAAAAGAGTGTTGGTCGATAACGGAAGTTCGGCAAAAATTTTGTTTTATGACGCATTCAGGAAGATGAACATTCCGACGGACCGTTATCGAAAGATGGATTCACCGTTGTATGGATTTTTCCAACCACTTAGTTGCTGTTAAAGGAATCAATGCACTCCCGATCGCAATCGGAACACCTCCAACACAAGCCAACCTCATGCTTGATTTTGTGGTGGTAAAGGTCCCCTCTGCATACAACGCCATATTGGGACGACCGGCACTCAATCAGTTGCAGGCTGTGGTGTCAACTTACCACCTCAAGATAAAATTTCCTATAGAAAATAGGATCGGAGAGGTGAAAGGAGACCAGACTACAGCCTATCAGTGCTACGTGACTTCATGCCGATCGAAGAACAAGGAAGTACTCATTATCGAAGATCTCCGAGAAGGTACAAAGATGCAAAGGGGAGAACCGGTTGAAAATCTTATAAACATTAAAGTATATCCCGAAGATGAAGACAAGACAGTTTGGATAGGTTTGAATCTCAAGGAAGACACCAAGCTCGAGCTGGTGAACCTATTGAGAACTTATGCGAATGTCTTTGCATGGACAGCCGCAGACATGCCTGGGATTGATCCCGAAGTTATTACCCACAGGTTAAATGTTGATCCCTCAAAAAAACCTGTCAAGCAAAAGAAAAGGACCTTTGCGCCAGAAAGACAGGAGAAGATTGAAGAAGAAGTAGATAAGCTCATAACTGCCAACTTTATTGAAGAAATCTACTACCCGGATTGGATCGCCAATGTCGTCATGGTTCCCAAATCGGGCGACAAATGACAAATTTGTATCGACTATACAGATCTTAACAAAGCATGCCCGAAGGATAGCTACCTACTTCCAAGGATCGACCTCCTGATCGATGCGACTTCGGGTCACGAACTGTTCAGTTTTATGGATGCATATTCTGGTTATAACCAGATCATGATGAATGAAGATGACGTCTCCAAAACTTCGTTCATCACGGAGAGAGGGTTATACTGTTATAAAGTAATGCCCTTTGGACTCAAGAACGCTGGAGCGACTTACCAACGCCTGGTGAACATGATATTTTGGGACTTAATAGGAAAGAACATGGAAGTTTATGTCGATGATATGCTCGTCAAGAGTATAAAGTCCGAATCCCACGTCAAAGACTTGAAAGAAAATTTTGACATTCTTCGAAAGTATAAAATGAAGCTCAACCCACTAAAATGCACTTTCGGAGTTGCATCAGAGAAGTTTTTGGGGTTTATTGTTTCTCAACGTGGAATTGAGGCAAACCCGGAAAAGATCAAAGCCATCGAGACCACGACGTCCCCAAAAATCATCAAGCAAGTGCAAGAGTTAATAGGAAGGGTTGCAGCCTTAGGAAGGTTCATGGCTCGATCAGCTGAATGATGCTTGCCCTTCTTCGAGGCGATCCGAAAAGCAAAGAATTTTTCAAGGACAGACGAATGTCAGACCTCGTTCGAAGAACTCAAAACCTACTTGAGCTCTCCGCCCTGCTTTCGAAGCCATTCCCCGGAGAAGACTTGTTTCTGTACCTCTCGGTCACCGAAGCCGCAGTCAGCGCTGTTTTAGTTAGAGAGGGTGATGGAGTCCAGAAACCCATCTATTACGTGAGCAAGGTCTTACAAGATGTAGAGACAAGATACCCAAAGATCGACAGGATTGCGCTAGCCCTCATCACTTCGGCTAGGCGCCTCCGACTATATTTCCAGTCTTATTCCCTTATCGTTCTAACGGACCAACCACTGAGAAAGGTTTTACTGAGCCCCGAGGCATTAGGAAGGTTGGTGAACTGGTCCGTTGAATTGGGGGAATTTGATATTCAATATAAACCTCGCACTATAATTAAGGCTCAAGCCTTAGCAGACTTCATCGTCGAGTGTACATTGCCGGAAGACCCTCTCAGTTGGTTATTTCTAAGGTTACAGATCCTTGGAATCTTTATGTGGACGGTTCTTCAGCCGTTGGAAGTAGTGGAGCCGGAATCATTCTTATAAGTCCAAAAGGTTTTACAATCGAGTACGCACTTTGCTTTGGTTTTCAAGCCTCAAATAACGAAGCAGAATATGAGGCTCTTCTCGCAGGGATAAGGCTAGCACATGCTTTGAAAGTGGACTCACTATCAGTTTATAGTGATTCCCAGCTGGTGGTCAATCATGTCTTGGGAGATTACGAGGCCAGAGACGAAAGAATGGCTCAATATCTTGAGTTAGTTAAAATTTCAGCTCTGATGTTTAAAAACTTCACCATTCATCAAATCCCCCGAGACCAGAATACTTAGGCAGATGCATTATCCAGGCTTGCTTCAGCCGAAGCAACAGATGTCCGACGCTCAGTATACCTTGAATTCCTCAAGGATCGCAGTATTAGTTCTCAAACGAGATTAGAGTAATAGATCAAGAGCCCTGTTGGATGGACACGATCATCAAATTTTTGTCCACGGGCGAATTACCAAGTGAAAGACATGAGGCGAGGAACCTTCGTGTCAAAGCTGCCCGGTACGCATTAGTGGAAGGTGTTCTATACAAGAAATCCTTTAGCCTTCCTTATCTCAGATGCCTACGCCCATCAGAATCCGTATATGCATTACAATAAGTACATGAAGGGATATGCGATCAACATCTTGGAGGAAGGACGTTAGCCCAAAAAATCTTAAGGCAGGGATATTATTGGCCAACAATGCAGAAAGACGCCATTGAATTCACACGAAGGTGCGACAAATGTCAAAAATTTGAGCCAGTATCGCATACACCGGTCGCCCATTTGACTTCAGTTGTTTCTCCAATCCCTTTTGCAATGTGGGGAATGGATCTGCTAGGACCTTTTCCAATGGCGTCTGGGCAATGACGGTTTGTGATTGTGGCAATAGACTACTTCACAAAATGGACTGAAGCAGAATCCCTGGCCACCATTACTTTAGCCAAGTGTGAAGATTTCTTTTGGAAAAATGTCGTCTGCCGTTTTGGAGTACCAAGAGCTTTGGTCGTTGACAATGGAAAGCAGTTTGACAACAACAACTTCCAAACCTTTTGTACGAATCTTGCGATTGATTTGAGATTCACTTCAGTAGCTTATCCACAATCCAACGGTCAGACTGAGAACATGAACCGAAGTATCTTACATGGATTAAAGAAGAAGTTGGATGAAGCTAAAGGCGCATGGGTTGATGAACTCCCCAAGGTGTTGTGGGCATACCGAACTACTCCACACTCGATCACAGGAGAAACGCCTTTCTTTCTATGCTATGGAACAGAAGCACTGTTGCCGGTTGAGATCGGAGTTCCGACAATACGGGCCTTGCACTTCAACGAAGTTAACAATGAAGATGGACTCCGGGCTAATCTTGATTTGGTCGAGGAAGCTCGAACTCAAGCCCATGACGATCTGTTGTTATAAAACAATGAGTCGCACGTTATTATAATCAGAGAGTTCAGTCCAAACAGTTTCGAGAAGGAGATTTGGTCCTGCGCAAATTAGAAGTCTCTAATCCAAAAGCAGCGACGGAAAAGTTATCTCCAAACTGGGAAGGACCTTATCGTGTTATAAAGGTGCTCAAACCGGGCGCCTATACACTGGGAACGCTTTGTGGAGAACCAATCCCTCGCACTTGGAATGCTGAAAACCTGCAGAAATATTACCAGTAGCATCTTGCCTCGAGGCAAGACGCTTCTTTTTCAGGGGGATAGGGGCCCAAACCTTATCAAAACCCCCATCCCCCGTCTTTTAGAAGTTGTCTTTAGAAAGATAATTTTGAATAAATGGGTTGTTAAGCAATCCAGCGTAAACTTTATCTTTTGCTCGAGCAATAAAGTTATTTCTTTCAAACATTGTTATAGTGTGTTACACATTCAGCAAAATATTCTGCCCGAACAGAGTAGCCACCGAACATTCTGCCTGAACAGAATGACGACCAAACATTCTGCTCGAATAGAGTGTCAAATTCTTGGTGTTTCTACAAATATGCAAGAATAAGCCAAACGGATCTAAGTCCGTGAAGAAACAAACGTTAATGGAGGCTTAATCACTCCATCAAACTTTTACTTCTTCAAACAAAGGCCGGGCGAGGATGCTCGACTTCTTTGCCGACTCTTTAATTAAACAAAGAGTTTGAGTCAAAGTAAATATAAATAATATTGTCTAAATGGTAAAGCATAAACCATGACAAACACATAGTAAAATGAAATTTACTTCAAAGTGAAAAGAGATTGTTTATACAAAGCCCTCGAGGGGGTGTCAAAGTAACTCGCCTAGATACAATGCCTAGATACAATGTCTAAACATCTAGGGCTCGGGGGCATCGCCAGAAGGACCTTCCCATAGAGGATGAGAAGCTGCAGTATCACCTGCCTCTGATGGCTAAACAGTCTTTCCAGACGGAGATATCATAGCAGGCAGAACAAAGTCATCCAAGGAGATATGAGGAAAGTGCTCGGCGAACATCTCCTTGGCCTTAGCGAAGCCAAGCTCGTAAATCTCAAGGCCGTCATCCGCACGCTTCTTGAACAATTCATCTCCAGCATTCCCATCAAGGAAGTCGCGGATGCCTTGATCACGAGCCTTCTTCACCTCTTCTGCCACTCTCCTCTTTGCCCGTTCCAGCCTCCTCTCCAAAGTCTCAATCTGTGCAAGGTAGTCAGTCTCTTGCTTACTCAACTCTTCAGCACGACGAGTGGCTTCCTCTGCCTCCTTGATGGCCTCCTTTTTCTGCTGAGCCTCCTCAGCTGCCACTTGCCTCGCCATCTCAAAACGAGACAGCATTTCAGACCCGCTCGCATACATCTGGAATAAAGATTGGAACGATCAGCAAAACGAAGTCCGAAGGTAAATACAAGGGAAGACTAGAAGAAAGAAACTTACCGTGTACATAGCCTGAGCAAAGGAACAGGCAAAGGTCTCGTGAGTTTAGTTCTGGAAGATTTCCTTTTCCCGAGGAAGAACTATGTGAACAGGATGTTGCTCTGAGATCTGACTATCTGGCATCCCAACATCATCAGAGCGAAGAGTCTATCTGGGACGAAAGATGGGATCCTCTTTGACGGACACCTTCTCTACAATTTGCAGAGAGTGGTCGGGAGGAATAACCCTTGTCTTCTTTGGAGCAGGGGGCAACTCTGCACTTGGTTGCTTTTCTTTCCGTTTTCCCTTGGCTTTCTGCAAAACACCAAGAAATCCTCCTTAAGCTGCTTTTCCACTTCCGCTAGCCATTTCTACAAGGGAGTTAGGAATCAATACAAGAGTATACATTGAAACAAAGACTAAAACAAAAGGCCTATTTAAATCACACCTAGAGGCGCGCTCTCTGCAGGAAACGTGCTAGAGATAGTAGGCGCAGAAGGAGGAGTTATAGCTCCAGCTGGAATAGGCATGCGAGGAATGATCCTTGCCCATTCTAGTTGCTGCTGTGATAAGGGTTCATCAATGGAAAACCCGCCCCAAAGTTTGATGTGGCTAAGAATGTGCTTGGTGAGGTTGTTGGGAGCAGGCTTGCCAGGGTTCTCGAAATCCTTACAGTAAGGATTCCATTCTCTATCAAACGGAAGCTTCTCTTTATCAGAACGGCCAAAGATGAAGTATCTGGAGTGCCAACCTTTATTCGACTTCGGCCCCCCTTTCAGAAGTCATTGCCTACTGTGAATGTAGTACCATCCTGGGCAGTTGGCAACTCCCTTGACGAAACAGATTTCAAAGAATACTCTCATAAAATCTGTTGCATCTGGTTTGTAGCCTAAAGTCTGAACCAGATATATGAGCTCGACAAGCTTCCTCCAGCCATTGGGAACAAGCTGTCCTGGGGCCATGTGGTAATGCTCGAAGAAACGAAGAGCAAAAGGGTAAAGAGGAAGCCTGTATCCAGATTTCACTTGCCCTTCGTAAATCCCGGTTTCATACTTCGTTCCATAATTGGATGGTTCTTGCAGACCAGGAAGACGAGCATACCAGCCTACGAGAAGAGGATATTCCCAGAGCAACTCCACCAAATCTTCAATAGACATTTTACTCGACTTCTCATCTGCCGTATACCAAGGCCTAGGATTAGCCTCATCTTCGGCTTGATCCTTTACGTCACCTAAGGCATTCTTGGCAGGCAAAGATGGAGACGGTTGAGAAGTTGAAGGCTGGGGAGGTAGAGAAGACGAAGGAGGTAGTGGTTCAAGGATGAAGGTCGTTGAAGTTGTGGATTTGAAGTCCCAACTTCACTACTTTAGTTGAAACCCGATCTGATCTCGAGGATGAACTACTGCTAATGACTACATTCTTTTCAGGAGAAGAAACAAACACTGAAGACTCGGACATGTTTTCTAAACCAAGGAAACTACGAAAACTTGAAATGTTGAACAAAAGGAGGAGAGGAAGATAAACTTACTCGAAGAGAAGGATGCTTCCAAATGATTCGAGTGGGGTGAAAATGAAGTGGAAATCTCCTTTTATAGAGAAAACTCCGAATAACCGTTTCTTGGGATGCCCAACGGTTCATCTAACCCTTACGTGTCACAAGCTAAGAGAATGGAAGTTTGAAACATAAAAATTTCCCGCTCAAAGGAATTAATGGCAAGAGGGACACGTGGACATGAACCGAGCACGGTTCTGCCCGAGCAGAATCGTTCCCGAACCCTCTGCCCGAGCAGAGTGGCAAACGGCCGAGCACGGTTCTGCCAGAGCAGAATCGTTCCCGAACACTCTGCCAGAGCAGAGTGCCAAACGGCCGAACACTAGTCTGCCCGAGCAGAATCGTTCCCGAACACTCTGCCCGAGCAGAGTGGCAAATGGCCGAGCACGGTTCTGCCCGAGCAGAATCGTTCCCGAACACTCTACGCGAGTAGAGTGCCAAACGGTCGAACACGGTTCTGCCCTAGCAGAATCGTTCCTAAACACTCTACCCGAGCAGAGTGCCAAACGGCCGAACACGGTTCTGCCCAAGCAGAATCTTTCCCGAACACTCTGCCCTAGCAGAGTGCCAAATGGCCGAGCACGGTTCTGCCTGAGCAGAATCGTTCCCGAACACTCTGACCGTGAAGAGTGCCAAACGGCCGAACACGAGTCTGCCCGAGTAGAATCGTTCCCGAACACTCTGTCAGAGCAGAGTGACAGGATGCCGAACACAATTCTGCCAGAGCAGAATTGCGACCGAGCAGAACTCTGCCCGAGTAGATTGCCTCATGGCCGAACACAATTCTGTCCGAGCAGAAGCATGGATGAACACTTTGCCCGAGCAAAGTGACCTATGCCCGAACACAACTCTACCCGAGCCGAAGGGTGTCCGAGCAGAATCATTTCCAAGTACAATTCTGCCTGAGCAGAATGGCGTCCGAGCAGAATTCTGCTCGAGCAGTTCTGTCTTTCGATAGTTGAAATGTCATAAAAATAGATTCGATTCTGTTTTGGCATATTTCGCTATCACCAGTGGGAAAAAGTATGCTTCCACCCGCTTCATTAAACGCTGGTGAAAGCACGGGGCGTATGATATAGCCAAAAATATGCCACAATCTACGGACGACACGTGGCAGTTATGACACGTGGTCCAGGCCGGTTTATTGCTGATTAGGCCGTTGCTGGCTTATTGCTGATTAAAGCAGTTACCATATCCGTCACCAAGCAGAATCCTAAAAAGGCCTTAACTTAATCAGCACGGATTGACATGTGATCCTCTAGGATCTCAATTCGATTCTGATTGGAGTGGGAGAAGACCTAGTTCTACTAGGGCTCTCCTTCCTACTACTATATAAAGGGGTCTAACCCCTCGGGTATGGACAATTACACACACAATTACACATTGTGTCTTACTGCTTCTTCAAAGTTCTATATCACTAGCCATCTCTGACTTAAGTATCGGAGTGTTCCCCCGTCGGAACCCCACCCGGCGGTCACTCCGTGTTCTCTTTTGTAGGCTTATCTTTGGTGTGGTTCGCGATCCTATTTTCAGCTGCAACAAATGGTAAGAGTCGAGTTTGGGCTTCATGGCAGCCAGAAGCACATCCGAAGGATACTGAAATTTGATGTCTCATATATGAGCATGTAAAGATGCAAGGGGAAGAATGAAGAAATCATATAAACTCAAAAATTCAAGGAAAAGAGAAAACTGGAAAACTAAAAAGATTCTAAAATTCTATTGTTGTAAAAGAGTTATTAGCAAAAGAAGGTTATATTTTAGAAGAGCACGCAAATAGTGATCCTCAACCACTGCTTTACAACATAAAATAGCATTGGAGCTAGAACATAGAGGTGATAGTCACTCACAATCTCTCTCTTTGAAGTGCAGCAATCAGTGTCCCATTTGATGCCGATCACAACCTAATACATTTCATGTGAGTCGACTCTAGCCCAACCAAAGTATACTCCCGAAACTTGAATAAGAAGAGGAGACGTTCCATTATCTGGTCATGGTAGTTTTGTCAGTGGCCTATTACTCAAATTTACTAACTGAGAAATGGAGCAAAATGCACACTCAAGATGTTGAACCTTTTGCTTAAATCTATAAATTAATTCAGTCCACATCTTAACATCTTATTGCAGGTTAATAGGTTATGACCACTGAAGTACAAATAGCATTTGAAATGATAGTGCAATGGCATACATCGCTTGTTTCATATATAGGATGGACAGAATGCTCATAACACGCTGTACACTCCGTATTCTTCATAAAACTAGCACGCAAATGGAGTTGACAATATTCTAGAAACCTGTAAATTCATGCGGTAGTCCATTTCTGTAATAACCCTTCAAATAAATGGGCTCACTTGGCAAAGCATTACCGACCCCTGCAATCATTAGATTTAGATTAGACAAGCTCATCCAATTAGGGAATGCAGCGTCACAAGAAAGAAACCTACAGTCTTCGAATGGTGGAAGACCCCATAGCTCCGGGTGAAATTCTAAAAGTGAACAAAGCACAGAGTCAGCAATTGAGAATTTATTGAATTCATTTTCGAGTGAGGGCACCGCCAACACCTTCATTCCAGCTCCTATTGCTGCTTTCACTCCAACACTTTTGGAAGTAAAGGTTATTCACGATTGTTAAAAAAAGATACATGTCAACATTGCAGAAGTAAGATAATCAGGGACAATAAGCAACCAGAGTTATATACTTACAAGGCTACACAACTAACTAGAGTGAGAAATAAATTCAGGAGTGACAGCAAATTTAGAGGATTTCTCTATGCTACTCAGAAGAAAACTGTGTCCCAAAAGGAGTGCCTCGAGCTTTTAAGAGTTAACCATTTTTAATATCCCCTCGTTACGAATCGTCACAGATTCACAAGGGCAAACCACTTACTGCTCCATATATTTCAAGCAACGGCTGCTAAAGTAATCCTTGTTCCTGCCCAAGGTTTTACACAAATTGCTTTCTTTAATTCTTTTCATTAACATTAATGACAAGTACTGCTCCAATGGAACTACAAGACTCGGACCGGCTTGGGCTTACACTCCGAGAGTACTAACTTCAATCAATACACAGCACAAATCAATGGTGGGAGCCTCGTGCACTAGGAGTAGCTTTTTTTCTTTAATTCGATCTCTCTTACAATTGGTGTATTGAGATCTCTGTATACTGTTATGCCATATAACTAAGTCACTCTGAAATGGACTAATCCTAATTTTACATCTATGATCTATCCGTAGAAATCAAGGTTAAAAACCGACCTGCACCTTTGTATAAGAATGAACAAGATATTGGGCTGAAAATTTTCAAACATATTATGTGCTAGTGGTGCATATCAAAGATGAACCATACGTATGGAAAGCTAGTTTGTATTTTTCAAAGAAAAAGAAGTTAACACTGGCCAGCATCTTGATATAGCGATAGAAAACAGATTTAGCCATTCGGGTCAAACTACTTGAAAAAAATTCAAACTAGACTGTGCTACCGCTGCATTTAAAGAATTTAAGACTTGTAGATAGCAATATTCTGATCTTGTATTTGTCTTGATATTGTCCTTTCTAATGTGCTACATTTTTTAACATCAATATTGGTGTTACCTAAGATTCTTGTGATAAGTGCGTAACATACAAGCTTCTAATATGTTTTTCAAAACCGATGAGGACCCAATTGGACTCTACTGCTTGAAGGCTCCTGTTTAATGGCCCATTTAGTTACCTTTTGGTAACCTCAATTGAAAAAATGGTGAATCTGAGATTTCTCTCCAACAATCCCTGATATTCCCGTAGGTACTATTAAGGCAGTGGTACTGATGATGAAGTACTGCAGAGTGTCATGCAGTCATTGTACTATGTTAAGTCTGCAAGTCAGAGCTTTGAGACTTCCACAACCTCATGCAAAATCCATGTGTCCAGGTATTAAGTAATGTATGTGGAAAATAATTACCTAGAAAAGCCCAAAAAAAGGGCACAAGAGTACAGACACTTTGTGACTGGTTAGATAAACACCAAACAGCTGATGAAGAACGTAAGTTAAACTTGTGCAAGATATCAATGGTCTGACATATCTGGTTTCAGGCATACTAAGGGTCTATTGGTTTTTGGAGCCCACGATGTCATAATTAGGCTAGTGTGCAGTTAAAAACACATAATGTCATGGGAATTGAACATAACTTTAAAAGGGATCTTGAAGACATAGAATAAATTGTTTAAGCTTGAAGATACGCAGAATCAAAGAGAATTTCCAGACTATTATGCTGAAGAAATAGTCATTTGATTAAACTGGTTAAAGTGATCTACTTACAGGGAATCTTCTATGACCAGGCAGCGAGCAGCATCAACACCCATGTTATTTGCAGCTGCCAGAAAACTGTAACCAATTGAAGGAAACACACAAATATAGTTAAAAGCTAGTCATCACTAGCTGAAAGAGTAAAAACTTTACTGGGAAACAAATTATGGCATGTATTTAGAAATATGGAATCAGTCCAGCAGTATTTCTGACAGTTTCAAAACCAAAAAAATTATACGATCCCCCAAGAGGATTGTTCTAAATACTTCATGAAAAGGAAAACACCATAGCAATGAAACTTGTCGTGAGGCGTCTACACTAACAGATGAATTTGGTGTTACACATGGGCTCACACTAATCGGGTTTTATGTTTAGTTTGTTGAAGAAAACAAACTGATAATGTACCCAAAAAATGAAATACTGGTTGGTTAACCCCTTCTCATGTGAATGTGATCATATGTACACCTTAAGTGAATATAATTCCTGCTATTTTAGCATGTCAAATATACGTGTAAGCTTGTGAGAAGACTCTTAAAGTATTGTAATTATTAGATTTCTTTTGCAACGTCCTTGTTTAGAAGTCTAAGGGAGCTTTTGTAAAGTGCCATGTCCTTTTTAGTGGTCCAAGGTACTATAAACCAATATATAGTTCCCATGCATTATGTAAGTTAGTCTATATTGAATATTTTTACACTAAGTCTAGGTTCCCCTCCCCTCTCGGTATACAGGTTACATTCTCAGCAATACTTTAGCCAAGATAGTGAATGGTCTAATTAATGGGTAACATCCATACAAAAGAGGAGTTGAATACCTGGACAATTTCAAAGGGTGCTAAATGCAAACCCATATTTCATGGTTGCTAAAGGTATGCGCCAAAAAAATTATCTCCTAGATAATTCATAATGCGTGCTCTGAACTAGAATCAAGATTAGATAATAGTCTCAAAATGTTGATATATGTCCTGTCTTTATGTTCCACATCGGTTACTCAAAGAAGGTTGCAACTTGGCCCTTCCCTTAGTATATAAGACATCTTGTCCCACATTGCTTGGAGAGAAGAGATCACTGCTTTCTCCAAGTATAAGTAAGGTGTCTTGTATTGTGTTTAAGGGCAAGAGAGAAGAGTCCTTCTTTGAGTAGACCAAGATAGAAGAGTCCTTTTCTAAGTAGGAAAGAGAGGATAGTCTTTCTTTGAGAGATACACGTGAGGGAGTGTTGTAAATTTGACTTGTGCAAAGTGGATTTGTGTTTTCTCAGTTTTCTTGTGTTTTTTTATTTGGTTATCGTGTTCCATACATATTTATCTAGAGCGATTTCGTAACAAGTGGTATCAGAGCTTCCAGGTTTATTTTCTGGGCAAAATTGAAATCGATTTGAGAGGATAAATATGTTGAACAACACGACCATGAAGTATGCCTGTGAACAATTCGATGGGAAGACGAATTTTGGCATATGGTAGAGCACGGTGAAGGATATCCTTGTGCAGCAAGGATTGCTCAAGCCTTTGCTGGGGAATAAGCCTGAGTCAATGGATCAGGACGATTGGGAGAAATTACAGGCTAAGGCTGTATCTACAATACAGTTGAATCTAGCCCCGAAGGTTAAGTACCAGGTTTTGACAGAGACTTCTCCAACAACTCTGTGGCAGAAATTGGAGAAGATATATCTGTCAAAATCTTTATCGAATCGGTTATATCTGAAGAAAGATCTGTACCAGTTACGGATGGATGAAGGTTCAGATCTGGGTGACCATATATCAGAATTTAACCGGTTGGTGTCCCAATTGTCAAGTATAGATGTTAAAGTCGAGGAGGAAGATCAAGCGATCTTGTTGTTATCTTCGCTTCAAAAATCATATGAGACCTTGAAGACTACGTTGCTTATTGGGAAGGAGACATTGCTTGTTGATGATGTTATGTCGGCTCTTATGGACTCGAGCAGAGTTAATGGGACGAGTTCAAGCAATCACGGCGATGGTCTGGTGGTAAGGTCTAAAAATAAGAATGGTCATGGAAGAGGCAGAGGTCGGTCTAGAAGCAGAAATTTAGGACATGGAAAGGACAGGTCTAAGTCTCGTGGAAAACAAGATAAGTCCAGTATTGAATGCTGGGATTGTAAAGAGATTGGTCATATCGCAAGGAAGTGTCCAGAAAGGAAGGACAAGAAGAATGGAAAAAAACATATGAACAATGCTAATGTTGCTAAAGAAGATGACAAAAGCAGCTATGGTGATCTCTACTTGGTTTCCTCAATTAAGCAGCAAGAAGGTAATCTCTTATCAGTTAGAGACAACAGTTTTTCTACGGAATGGTTTCTTGACTCTGCATGTTCGTTTCATATGTGCCCACATAAGGAATGGTTTGATTGTCTTACTCCGTGTAACGGTGGTACTGTGTTAATGGGTAATGACGCTGTTTGTGAAGTCATGGGGAGAGGTACCATTAAAATTAAAATGTTTGATGGGATTGTGAGAACCCTAAGTGATGTAAGGTACATACCTGACTTAAAGAAGAATTTGATTTCCTTGAGCACACTCAATTCCATAGATTGCAGTATATCTATAAAAGGTGGAGTCATGAAAGTTAGCAAAGGTGCCATGGTGATAATGAAAGGTCAGAAAACTAGAAATTTGTATAAACTGATGGAGAAGACAGTTATAGGTGGAGCTTCAGTATCAACTCATGCAAGTTCTAACAATGATAACTCTGAGTTATGGCATAAACGGCTTGGACACTTGAGCGAGGGAGGTATGCTGGAACTTCACAAAAGCAAGTTGCTATAAGGAGTGAAATCATGCAAGCTGGACTTCTGCAAATTTTGTGTGTTTGGAAAGCAGAAACGAGTTAGTTTCAAAGTTGCTTCTCATACAAGTAAAGGAGTTTTGGACTATGTGCATTCGGATGTTTGGAGACCAATCAAGCATATCTCAAATGAGGGAGCTCATTACTTTGTTACATTTATAGATGATTTCTCAAGAAAGGTATGGGTGTACTTTATGAAGCATAAGTCTGAAGTTTTCAATGTGTTTAAGCAGTGGAAGGCTAGAGTTGAAAATCAGACGAGTAAGAAGCTTAAGTACTTCAGATCAGATAATGGCATGGAATACAAGGATGAGGAGTTTCTGCAGTTCTGCAAAGATAAGGGTATCATCAGACACTTTTCAGTGAAGAGGACTCCAGAGCAGAATGGGGTTGCCGAAAGGATGAACAAAACCTTGCTAGAGCGAGCTAGATGCATGAGGTTGAATGCAGATTTGCCTAAGAGTTTTTGGGCTGAAGCTGTTAACACAGCTTGTTATTTGGTCAACCGTTCTCCATCATCTGCCATTAATCACCGAGTTCCCGAGGAGGTATGGTCCGGTAAACAAGTTAATTTTTCTGCAATAAGAATTTTTGGTTGTCCTGCGTATGTTCACCTTCAGAATGAAGAACGATCCAAACTTGATCCTAAGTCAAAAGAATGTATATTCCTTGGGTATGAGGAAGGAGTAAAAGGATATAGGTTATGGGATCCAGTGGCCAAGAAAAAGGTGATCAGTAAAGATGTGGTATTCAATGAAGCACAGATGTTGAATACGAATGCAACTTCTAGCGAGAGGCAAGGTCACACAGTGGAGATAGAGTTGCACGAGCAGAGAACAAAATCAACTGATGAGTCTACAGATGGATCTACAGATGAGCAGTCTTTAGAGGATCCAGAAGAGCATCCTAGTGATTCTTGGAATCTAGTTAGAGATAGAGAGCCACGTACCAAGAAACCAACTCAGAGGTATGATTTTGAGGACTTGGTCTCATTTGCACTAATCGTGGGAAGTGGAGATCCTACCAGTTACAATGAGGCTGTCAAGGCAGAGGATGGTAACTTGTGGTTGACAGCAATGCATGAGGAGATGGAATCTCTATGGAAGAATCAGACTTGGGAATTAGTTAAACTTCCAAAGGGTGTGAAGGCTATTGGATGCAAGTGGATTTATAGGAAAAAGGAAGATCAGAAGTACAAGGCAAGATCGATTGCAAAAGGGTGTTCTCAAAAGGAGGGAATTGATTATAGTGAGATCTTTTTGCCAGTGGTGAAGCACACTTCTATCAGATAGATATTATCCATTGTAGCAGCGCAAAATATGGAGTTAGAGCAGCTTGATGTGAAGACAGCTTTCCTCTATGGTGATTTGGAGGAGAGGATCTACATGCAGCAACCCGAGGGATTTATTGAGCCTAGAAAGAAGGACTATGTGTGCAAGCTGAAAAAGTCCTTATATGGTTTGAAGCAGTCTCCTCGGCAACGGTATAAGCGATTCGACACATTCATGGTAACTCATGGTTACTCTCGCTGTGAGTATGATTGTTGTGTGTATTATCGAGTCCTTGATGATGGTTCCTTGTTGTTGCTTACATTATATGTGGATGATATGTTGATTGCTGCGAAGAGGAAGTCTCATATTCTGCACTTGAAGAAATTGTTGAGCAGAGAGTTTGATATGAAAGATCTTGGTTCTGCCAAGAAGATCCTTGGTATGGAGATTCACAAAGATAGAAAGGCAGGAAAGTTGTGGGTAACTTAGAAAAATTATGTTGAAAAGGTACTGGAGAGGTTTAGTATGCTCAACGCTAAACCAGTTAGTACACCATTGGGAGCTCATTTTCAGTTATCCTCACAACTTTGTCCTAGTACAAAAGAAGATGTTGAGTATATATCTCGAGTACCGTACGCAAATGCGGTTGGTTGTCTTATGTATGCCATGGTGTGTACCAGACCTGATATCTCACATGCAGTTAGTATGGTCAGCAGATATATGGGAAATCCAGGAAAGAAGCATTGGGATGCAGTGAAGTGGATCTTTCGTTACCTAGCAGGTTTGACCAACTTTGGCATCATGTTTGATCGTGATGGGGCAAAAGGTGAGGTTTCTGGCTTTGTGGATTCTGATTATGCGAGGACTTGGATTCTAGGAGGTCCACAACTGGATATGTTTTTACATTCTATGGAGGGCCAATATGTTGGAAATCAGTGTTACAGTCTACTACAACATTGTCAACTATGGAGGCCGAGTACATGGCATTAACAGAGGCAGCTAAAGAGGCATTATGGTTAAAGGGACTGGTAGAGGAGCTTGGCTTCAAGCAGCGTGGTGTTTTGTTACAGTGTGACAGTCAGAGTGCATTAGATTTGGCAAAGAATCAGGTTTTCCATGCAAAGACCAAGCATATTGATGTACGTTATCATAGGGTCCGGGAATGGATTAATTCTAAACAAATTGTAGTGCACAAGGTTCACACTAATGACAATGCTGCTGATATACTCACGAAGACAGTCACGACAGAGAAGTTCAAGCATTGCTTGAGCTTGATTCATCTTCTTTCTTGTTGAGTTCAAGGTGGAGTGTATCCCTACCTTTAAAGGGGATGCAAGGTGGAGTACCTGAAGAAGGTACTGAAGGCATATTACACTTTCCTCATGGAGTGGTTTGTTAATACAAGCTAAGGTGGAGATTGTTGATATATGTCTTGTATTTATGTCCCACATCGGTTACTCAAAGAAGGTTGCAACTTGGCCCTTAGTATATAAGACATCTTGTCCCACATTGCTTGAGAGAAGAGATCACTGCTTTCTCCAAGTATAAGTAAGGTGTCTTGTATTGTGTTTAAGGGCAAGAGAGAAGAGTCTTCTTTGAGTAGACCAAGATAGAAGAGTCTTTCTCTGAGTAGAAAAGAGAGGATAGTCTTTCTTTGGGTAGGCAAAGAAAGAAGAGTCCTTCTTTGAGTAAGAAAATAGTTGAGAGATACACGTGAGGGAGTGTTGTAAATCTGACTTGTGCAAAGTGGATTTGAGTTCTCTCAGTTTTCTTGTGTTTTCTTATTTGGTTATCGTGTTCCATACATATTTATCTAGAGCGATTTCGTAACACAAAAAATACAACTGCAAATGGAACTGGAAAGCAGAGGAGTAAAGGGACAACATCATAACGTGTAGAAGAAAACATAACTTCCATGTTTACATCATCATGAAGTAATAAAATAACCCAAGTAAAGTGTTTTAATCTCACATATCTGGAGAGGGTTTCCTGGATTTGACCTGGTCACTTACAAGAATTACAGAAAAGTATTCTTTCCAACATATTATCATCAAAGTTGAAGGTCAATATATATACCCACTCCCACACACCCCAACGCTGTCTTTGCTTAAAATGACGAACTTTATTTGATTTTCTAACAAAAAGAATGATTTAGCTCAGGGGGACATTAAAAGTGAAAAAATGGGAAATTGACAAAAAGTAGGAAGGGAGAAGTTGACGACAACAACACATCACATTTTTTTGAACGAAAAGAGCACTATGAAATCACTATTTCCAGAGACAGCAACAAGAACTTACTGATGAACATGACCTAACAGTGGAAGAAACCAGCTGAGAGTAGACCTGGCAAACGGTTCGACCCACGCGGGTACGGGTAATACCCGGTCGGATCCGTGTATAAACGGGTCGGGTAATGTATACCCGGGTTTTTCAGGGTACGATTATCTGGGATCCGTACCCTACCCAGGCGGGTAGGGTATTACCCGTGGGTCTTGTCTTTATTTACGAAAATTCAAAATAGATTTTAACACACTTTTAAAAACAGTTTTTGCAGGTCATTTTGCTTATTTTATCAACACATTTCCTATCTTCGATTGTTAATTTGTTATTGTAAAAACAATCTTCACTTTGGTTATTTAATGTTATGACACAAAACATTAAAACTCATAATATCCTACATTCCTACTTAGTTACTTAATACTAATTACTTACTAGTTACTAGCATACTACTTATTAAATACCATATGAACAAATTCAAGCATCTAACCCCATTCCCAAATCCCCGCCCATAATCCAAAAACTTTAAACAACAATTACATCATCATATCACAATATCACATGCATAAATTCATTGAAATTAAAGTCTTCAATTCCATCATCGTCAACTAAAACTTCAAGTCTTCAAATCTCCGTTAAGCTTCTTGCATCCAAGTCCAACGAACCATCCATGTTTGCATTGATAGGCAAAGAAAAAAAGCAAGAACAGCAAGTCAACAAATCCAACAGGACCAACATAACATAACACATAATTTTATATTTACACTTCAATAGTCCACTAGTCCAACAGCAAATTCAGCAATACGCCAATACATATAACATCCAACAGCAAATTCAGTGTGCAAAACAAAGTGGGGGAAGGGGGTTTAATTACTCTTCTGCAATTTAGCAATTGCACAAATTAACTCGTTAGTGGTTACTGGTTACTAACAATTTCTGAAGTTACAAAAGTGTTAATAAATTCACTGGTTGTACAGGCTTACACAAATCAGGAATCAAGATCACGGCCTCATGGGTTGTTCATTGTTGGCTCAAACCTCAAACTAAATCGCAACCCAAAACTTGTCCACCTTGCATTTCTAAATCAACTATACGTCAATCCAAGTGATGAAGTAAGTTCATAGCAAAAACATGATTTCCTATTCAATTTTGAATTGTCCATACCCAATTAAACAAGGGTAAATTCGAAGATAACTTGACCGAATTGTTCACCGGTTGCTTAATTAAGTCGGTTAAAAACCAAAACCCATATCATATGACGTAACTGTGTAATGAATCAAACAGGTAGCGAGTGCAAATGGTATGTGGGCTGGAGTAATACATTATTAGACATCAAATTCGATTGCACTACAAGAAAAGACGTCTTTTGCGACGGATTTTTAGCGACGGAATAGATTCTGTCGCTAAAATGAGTTTTACCGACGGAACCATCCGTCAGTAAAACTCCATAGCGACGGAATAACTCCGTCGGTAAAAATAGACCTTCACCGACGAACTTTAAGCGACGTAGTGATTCCGTCGCTAAAAGTCTATTTAACTCTCAGATTTGGTTTTCTCTTTCACTGCTTCTCTCTTCGAAAATCCCAAATCCATTTCCGGCGATTGTGCCACCGCCGTTCTCACATCCTGCCCCACCTTCGGCACCACCGAAAGCCTCGACACCGGCGGCGACCTCCCTCGACACCGGCGGTGACTTCCCTCGACCCCGGCGGTGACTTCCCTCGACCCCGGCGGTGACCTCCCTCGACAACGGCGGTGACTTCCCTCGACGCCGGAGGTGACCTCCCTCGACATCGGCGACTCCCATCAGGTAATTTTTTTTTATAGTGTTTAATTCTACCCATTTTTTTCTTTTACTATGTTACAATTAAATGCCCTTTAGGCTTCATCTTAAGCATTTTTTTATTTATTTTCATCCTTCATCATAAACCTTGTTACTGACATAAGCCCATCTATCAGTATTGACCATTAGCTTGTCGACCATTTTCGGTAGCAATCGCCGACAGTCACTACGGCAAACTCCGATAGCCATCCCCCACCGACCATCGCTGCCGTCCAACTCCAGAAGCCACCTTTGTCTACTGCCTCTACCAACTAGAATGATGAAAATAATCTCATCCAAAAATATGACTAGTTTAAAACAAAATAAATTAGAAGCTAAAAAAGTTGACTCGTATTGTAATTGATCGGAATTAGAAGCTAAAAATATGGCGTTGGATCTCGATGGGATGGGACGGGACGGAACTGGGCAAGGGACATTAAAATTAAGATGACGCAATATGGGGAGGGGGGTGGTGGTTTGCGGCACCCCATATTGTCTCCTTGATAAATAACAATCTTGCGACGCAAAGAGTAATTGAGATTACTAAGTATATAAGTATTATTTGACAAGTCAACCGAACGACATTATAAAGTTTAATTCCCTATTTTGAAATTTATGTGGAATTTCCTAAAACTTAGAAACATGTAGTTGCCACTTGCGCTCACATTATTACGGTAAGATTCTATGGTCCATGTACTTCAAGGCCCAGCACATCCGAAATGGACATATGGGGCTGAGCAACTTCCTTCGGCCCATCTTGTGTTGTATCCAAGAACCCAAAGTAGAGTAGTACGCCTAGTCCTGTGAGTCTGTGACAAATTCTAGCCCATCACCTAGTACATTTCTTGTATTCTCAATAATTTGAAATGAATTTGCTACACTTCTAGCAACTTTACAAAATTAAACAATCTTGCTTGACCTACTAATTTGACTAGTAGTCATTTGTGATAGGGCTTGATCATTCAATAGTCAATCTGGATAAAAAAAAATATAAGAAAAATATGTATGTACGAGTGTATGACCCATTTCAAACTATATTTAAATTGAATACCCTAATTCAAGCATAAAGGGCAATAGCGAAATCAACCTAACCCTAAATTGAATCAATAGAACACCATAATTGAACCCTAAATTGAAGTAATTGAACCCTAATTAAACCCTAAATTGAATGTCCTAATCGAATTGAACCCTAAATTAAACTAATTGAACCCTAAATTGAATACCCTAATCCAACTGAAACCTAAATTGAACCTTAAATTGAATGCCCCAAATCAACCGAACCCTGAATTGAATCAATGGAATCCCTAATTGAACCCTAAATTGATGTAATTGAACTTTAATTAAACCCTAAATTGAATGCCCTAACCGCCCTAATCGAACCGAACCCTAAATTAAACTAATTGAACCCTATATTGAATGCCTAATACAATCGAACCCTAAATTGAAATAATTCAAGTGCATCGGATATGTGCATTTTGAACAATTTTATCCTATTTGAACATTGATAATTTGTTTGATAATTTTAGGTTGTTAATTGTGCATTTGAGAATTGTGATTATTGATCTGTGATTTTAGATTGTTAATTGATGATTTTAGGTTATTAGCTATGCATTTGAAGTAATTGAGATTATTTATTGATGATTTTAGGTTGTTAATTGATGATTTTAGATTGTTAATTGTGCATTGAGCTTTTGAGATATTAAAATTATTGACGGAGGATGGGACCCAATTGGATTGAATGTGTGATTTTTGTTAATTTTTATTGCATTGAGCCTTTTGGAATTGAGAATTGAGATAGTTGACGGAAGATGGGACCCAATTGGATTGAGATACTTGTTAGTTAGCGCAGGACACCACGTCTGATCGACGGTGTCTGACATTTAAAAAACAAATTAACGTATGCCGATGTGTCCGGAGGTGCGTGTGGGTGGGCATCGGACACTTGTCCAGAGGCGTCGGACACGTGTCGGTATGTGTCGGACACGTGTCCGGAGGTGTCAGACACGTATCGGACAACATATCGACACCCTCTATGAGGTGTCGACGGAGGATGGGACCCATTTGGATTGAGATACATGTTAGTTAGCGCAGACACGGACACCACGTCTGATCGACGGTGTCTGACATTTAAAACACAAATTAACGTATGCCGATGTGTCTAGAGGTGCGTGTCGATGGGCGTCGAACACATGTCCGGAGGCGTCGGACACGTGTCCGGAGGCGTCGGACACGTGTCCAGAGGCGTCGAACACGTGTTGATATGTGTTGGACACATGTCCGGAGGTGTGAAACACGTATCGGACACCATATTGACACCCTCTATGATGGTGTCGGAATTGAGGTTGTTGACGGAGGATGGGACCCAATTGGATTGAGATACCTGTTAGCTAGCGCAGACACGGACACCATGTTTGATCGACGGTGTCCGACATTTAAAAAACCAATTAACGTATGCCGATGTGTCTGGAGGTGCATGTCGGTGGGCGTCGGACACGTGTCGGGAGGCGTCAGACACGTGTCCGGAGGTGTCAGACACGTATCGGACACCATATCAACACCCTCTATGAGGTGTCAGAATTGAGGTTGTTGACGGAGGATGGGACCCAATTGGATTGAGATACCTGTTAGCTAGCGCAGACACGGACACCACATTTGATCGACTGTGTCCGACATTTAAAACACAAATTAACGTATGCCGATGTGTATGGAGGTGCGTGTCGATGGGCGTCGGACACGTGTCTGGAGGCATCGGACAGGTGTCAGTATGTGTCGGACACGTGTCCGGAGGTGTCAGACACTTATCAGACACCATATCGACACCCTATATGAGGTGTCGGAATTGAGATTGTTGAATGTGCATTAAATTTAGGTTAGTTAGGTTAATACGACATTTTTAGCATGCACCCCCTGGAATCTCATCGTGGCTCCAGCACTGGCTATAATTAGCCCTAATTAGTCCTGATTAACAATATTTTAGTAAATCAATTAACCCTAATTAGCTCTAACGAGCCTAATTAGTTTTAATTAACCCTAAGAACCTAATGAAAATCAAATTAGCCGTAATTACCCCAAATTAGCCCAAATGAACCCAATTATGTGCATATTGATTATAGTTAGCCTAATTAGTCATAATTTACACTAACATAACCCCATTAAGCCTAATTAGAGCTAGTTAGGACTAATCAACACTACTCGGCACCATTAAAATCCTAATTAGGACTAAATAACCCTAATTAGTCCTAATCAACCCTAATTAGCTATAATTATCCGAAACTAGCCCTCATTAACATTAATTAGCCCTAAAATAACCCAATTAAGCCTAATTAGGACTAATCAGCACTACTCGGCACAATTAAACCCTAATTAGGACTAAATAACCTTAATTAGTCTTAATCAACCCTAATTTGGTATAATTATCCAAAACTAGCCTCATTAACATTAATTAGCCCTAACATAACCCAATCAAGCCTAATTAGCCCTACTCGGCACAATTAAACCCTAATCAGGACTAATTAGGACTAATCAGCACTACTCGGCACAATTAAACCCTAATCAGGACTAAATAACCATAATTAGTCCTAATCAACCCTAATTAGCTATAATTATCCGAAACTAGCCCTCATTAACATTAATTAGCCCTAACATAACCCAATTAAGCCTAATTAGCTCTAATTACGACTAATCAGCGCTACTCGGCACAATTAAACCCTAATTAGAATTAAATAACCCTAATTTAGTTCTAATCAACCCTAATTAGCTATTATTATCCAAAACTAGCCCTCATTAACATTAATTATCCCTAACATAACCCAATTAAGCCTAATTAGGACTAATCAGCATTACTCGGCACAATTAAATCTTAATTAGGACTAAATAATCCTAATTAGTCCTAATCAACCCTAATTAGCTATTATTATCCAAAACTAGCCCTCATTAACATTAATTATTCCTAACATAACCCAATTAAGCGTAATTAGCCCTAATTAGGACTAATCAGCACTACTCGGCACAAATAAACCCTAATTAGGACTAAATAACCCTAATTAGTCCTAATCAACCCTAATTAGCTATAATTAATACTCGTAATTAACCCTAATAACCTAGTTAGCCATAATTACTCCATGTTGCCTAGAGATGGTTCAATTACTCGTTGTTTACAAACCCTGCCTTCTTTATATTAGTTGTTGTTTTGAGAAGTCCATTGGCAACGAGATGGTTCAACTCGTTGCCAACGAATTCTATTTAATGTGGAATTGGTAACATATGTAACGATCTTTCTGCAGTTTTGATATTTCTAAAAAATTCTTGCATAGGTTATCAATTTCTGAATGCATGCATGCATAGAAACCCTTAGTTCCCGTTCAAAGGTACTCATTACAAAGTAATGCTTTGTAATGAGCCTTTGGATGTCCAGTTTGGAAAATTTGGAAAAGCTAATTGTTTATAAAACAGTGTTTTGACTCATGCTTTGTGTTCTATGTCGTGGATATTTGGTACACGTTCTCGTGTGTTTCTCCGGGTGCATACAGATCTAGTGTTCTAACATCCGTCAAACCTTCCTGAGCAAGGTTAGATGAATGTTAGAACACCTAATCGATGTCGTGTACTTGGAGAAATGCGAGGAGGTGCTGCCGAATTTTTCACAGACATGGGACTAAGCATGAGTTATTCACTGTTTTATAAACATGTACTTTTCTGAATGGGATAGGACCACTACCTGTTAAGGAGTGGAGGGGAAATATGTAGACATGTTGTAACATTCATGCATTCATATTTACATCGGCAATGCCTAATCACTGGTCATAATTGAAGGTGGTATACAGTACGATAATTCAGTCGTCATGTCAGTCGATCGAAGTTGGATGAAAAGGAAGAATGCTGAAGATTTTGAGTGTCGCGTTGACGAATTTCTCGACTTCGCTTATGCGCATCCTGCACATGTTGACCTTGATAAGATAAGGTGTCCGTGTGGTAGATGTGAGTTGTTGCACTGGAGAAAAAGAATTGAAGTAAAATGGCATCTTCGTCGGTACGGTTTTATGGGTGGATACACAAGGTGGACGCAGCACGGAAAAACGATAGTATTGTCGTCCAACCTGGCTAGTCAAACTGAAGTTAGGGAGGAGGCACGATATGAATATCGAGATATGATTATGGATGCTGGGCATGCTAATGTTGACTGGGGTGACGACAGTCCATAACCGCCAAACGAGGGGGCTCATCAGTTTTATGAGTTGTTGAGAGCTGCGGAAGAGCCGTTGTGGGATGGAGCTCCGAAACACACACGGCTGTCTGCGGTTAGTAGGTTATTACAGTTGAAATCAGACCACGGGCTGAGTGAGAAAGGTTTTAACGAGTTTGTTACCTTAATCAAAGAAATACTGCCCAAAAGTGAAAAGCTACCGCCGTCGTACTATGACGCGAAGAAGATGATGAGAAACTTGGGTTGAGCTATGACCGGATAGATGCGTGCAATAACGATTGTGTATTATTCTGGAAAGAGAATAAGGATTTGTCATGGTGTCCAGTATGTGATCATTCGAGGTACAAACCGGACAAAGGGAAGAAGAAAAACATTGCATGGAAGATATTGCGATATTTCCCAGTCACACCACGGCTTCAGAGAATGTACTACTCCTCCAATACGGCTGAACATATGAGGGCTCACCGTGAGACTCGCAGCAACGATGCCGATGTGCTGACACACCCAGCTGATGGAGAGGCGTGGAAGGAGTTTGACCGCAGGCATCCAGTCTTTGCTCAGGAAGTTCGGAATGTTAGACTTGGTCTGGCAACCGATGGGTTCAACCCTTTCGGTCAGTCTACCACGCCTTACTCCTGTTGGCCTGTTATTATTGTCCCTTACAACCTTCCACCAGGCATGTGCATGAAGAAGCCGTATATGTTCTTGTCGTTGCTTATTCCGGGGCCGAAGAGTCCCGATAAGGACATAGATGTGTATTTAAGGCCGTTGATTGATGAGTTAAAACAGTTATGGAATCATGGAGTCAAAACATATGATGCATCCCTTAAACAAAATTTTCAGATGAGGGCTGCTTTGATGTGGACTATACATGATTTCCCGCATTGGGAATGACGTGTGGCTGGAGCACACATGGGAAGCTAGCATGCCCTGCTTGTATGGGCGTGAACCCCGGTCATACGTTAAAGCACGGCGGAAAGGCCTCGTGGTTCGGATGTCACCGTAAGCTTTTGCCACCGGGCCATCAGTTTCGTAGGCAGAAGGATAAATTTGACGGGACAATCGAGCGTGAGGTTGTCACACTGGACTACCCATCTGGTGAAGAAGTACTCTCACACCTGGAGGCACTTGATACTGACATACCACACGGCAAGGGTGTGCCGGATCAGAAGATTCCAGGGTTCGGGAAAGAGCACAACTGGAGAAAATTTTGTATCTTCTGGGAGTTAGCCTACTGGAGGACGCTCGTTATCCGAAACAACATGGATGTGATGCATATTGAGAACAGTTGGGTGTACGCCGTGAATTGCATCCTCGGACAGTCAGTGGGAGGACGATACTTTCGAAAGCACCTTACTGTCTAGACAAGAAACAAGTGGAGAAGGTCTGTCAGTGGGTTAAGAATTTGAAGCTTCTGGATGGGTTTGCGTCCAACATATCTCGTTGTTGCAATGTATCGGAATGCAAGTTTCAAGGGATGAAGAGTCACGACTGCCACGTATTCATGGAGAGATTCATTCCTATTGCCTTCCGGGAACTGTTGCCACGGGTTGTTTGCGAGACTTTGACTGAATTATCTCATTTCTTTCGAGATATATGCTCTTCTACGATCCGGGTGAGTAACATGGAAGTGCTTGAGAAGAACATTGTGGTGACGATTTGCAAGCTGGAGAAAATCTTCCCACCTTCGTTCTTTGATTCAATGGAGCATCTGCCTGTTCACTTGGCATATGAAGCTAAGATGGGTGGACCCGTGCAATATCGGTGGATGTATCCCTTCGAGAGGTAATCCTTAAATTGTTACAGTTGTTCGTTTACACTTAATGCGACATCTGTTATCATTGATATTCCACCTAACTCGATTCGCTAAACTTCTAGGTTCATGTTCCATTTAAAGAAAAAAGTCCGTAATAAGGCTCGGGTTGAGGGCTCAATTGCGGAGGCTTACGTAATGGAAGAACTTGTAAACTTTTGTAGTCAATATTTCGGGCCTGATGTTGGTACAAGGTTAAATCAACTAGGCCGAAATGACCCAGGAGCAAGCACAAATTTGGAAGGGCAATTGTCAATATTCAAGCAGTCAGGTAGTCCGTTCGGCCGAACGTATACTCGATGGCTAACGGATGAAGAGTACAGTGCTGCAACAATATATGCCCTTCTAAATTGCGATGAAGTTTCGGCATTCGTTGAGTAAGTTAAAGTCTTAATTCACTTACATTGCTGTACATAATTGAAAGTGTGTGTTAAGCGAGTCAACTATATTGGTTTGCAGTGAGTTCGATGCGGAATCTTTAATCACTGATCCCGCTGGACTTGAATCTCATCGGAAATCACAATTTGTACAGTGGTTCAAAATCCGTGTAAGATTGTTTAACAGAATTATATTATGTGTTATATACAGTTCTGTGGCCAATTAGTATACTGATTTATCCTTAATTTTTACCGTCATCTACAATAGGTTCAGTCAATGGATAGACCAGTGGCCTCCTGCTTGAAATTACTAGCCGAAGGCCCTAACAAACAAACATCCTGTTACGGAGGCTATATCATCAACGGGTTTAGGTTTAACGTAAAAGATGATGACCGAACAAAACAAACCCAAAACAGTGGAGTCTTGGTCAACGGCGACTGTTATGCCGAGAATTGCATGGACTTTTACGGAGAGCTAGATGAGATTGTTGAGCTAACATATCTGGGTTCCCAAAACCGCCTGGTAATGTTCAAGTGTACGTGGTTCGATGTCACATGCAGTAGAGGAATCCGTGTTAGCTCTCAAGGGATTGTAGATGTCAATGTCAAGTCAAGACTTGCATCAGACGAGCCCTTTGTGTTTGCTAGTCAAGCTGTACAAGTCTTTTACGCGGAGGACGTCGCCAATCCCAAATCTCATTGGTATACAACTATCAAGTCCAAGAAATTGCCCGTGACATATGACAGTGAGCTAGACTCCTTTCAAGCCGACCAACCACGTGTCTTGTTCCCTGTTGAGGTCAACAACGAGGAGGACGATCTTCCTCTTCCAACAACACTTCTTGTAGGAGAAGAAGTCGTAGATGATGACGCGGAAGACGTGGAAAGTGTTGGAGATGATGTGACCGAGTCTACTGATGAAGAGGATGAATTAGAAGATGAAGAGGACGACGAGTCCCACGAGGAAAGTGATGAAGATGATTTGCAAACTGAAAATGATTGACTTGTAATGTTGTAACATCACGGGAAAAATGTAGTAACATTTTAGAACTTGGTGTTTAATGATGTGTTTTTGCACATCCGTTCATATATATATATATATATATATATATATAGTGCCGATGATGATTTTTGCCAAATTATTATTTTTAACGTGTTAATGTCTTTGTAATTTATCTATATGAAGTCAGATATGGATAGGATACGGCTATTCGTGGCCGGGCTGGACGCCGAGCTGCTTCCTCCCCGGTGGGTCCCACCTCGTCATTGCCTACTGATGACGAGGCACAGAGTGATCGCTGACAGCAGATGGGGTCCCAGCCCCAGCCATCGCCCCAGCCCGCCGTCGCCCCAACCCTAGCCGTCCCCCAGCCCCAGCTGTCACCCCAGCCCGACGCAGATTCATCCCACACGCGCGTGCATTCTCCATCTTCCGTGGGTTCTACCTCAGGTATAGTTGATAACGGTGTTTAGTACATTTTCGCTAGCCGTATATTTGAACTGTATTAATGTCTGTGTTTTGTAGGATCTCGACGAGGCCGTGGTCCGACACGCGGGGTACGCATCGACCCCCAGCGTAAACAGAGAGTTACGCTCACGCAGGAGGGCCTGTAAGTACTAAAAATATCACCTCATGCCTTATATTTAAAATTTTGGGGTGTTAATTTATATTTGAACTGTATTAATTTATTTATTTACTTCTTTGGCAGGATCCTGGAGAATCAGGCGAGGACGAAGATCGGCGTTCTTGTGAAGGGCCGATTCTTCGAGCCACGCCTGTACTGGAAGGACTGGGATGCCGCTGCGAGGGAGGCCTTATGGGAGGAGTGGCTGGTACGGTGAAGTATTTTTTTCAGCGTTAGTAAATGTTTAATTAGAGTTTGTTTTATGTTGTTAATTTGTGTTATTGAATGCCTTACAGGAGGGGTTCACGTTTGACACGCCTCAGCAGCAGGTACTGGGGCAGCAGGCCTTCTTTGCCTACATCGGCAAGAATTACCGCCGATGGCTCCACGACGCACGGGACCGGGCGAAGAAGATGCTGCCCGAGGGTGCCCCGATGACGGAGATGACGAGATATCCCCCACATTGGATATCTCACCGTGTATGGGGGGAGATGATAGATCGGTGGGCTATGGATCCAGGTTGGGACGCCAAGAGTAAGAGCGGGGCCGAGAACAGACAGAACAGAGATCCGACGCACACGGGGGGGTCGGTGCCACACGACATCGTCCGACACATGAACGCGGTCGAGCACCCGGATCTGGAGGAGGATGAGGTCGTAGCTCTGACCTATACTCAGACGCACGTGCGGAAGAAGGACAAGGACGAGGCGCACCGGGCGGGCGACTATATTTCAGATATTGCCCGGCGGATCGATGTGAGTCAATTTGTTTTAGTTGTTAATGTTTTGTCTTTCTATCCTCAATGTCTGTTTCGTTAATTAATGCCCTAACATATTGTTAAACCACTATTTTTGCAGGCCTCGTATGAACAGCTAAGGGGGTCCGAGCAGCAGTCCGGACAGCCATCAGCGTCCACTAGTACGGCTGCGAGTACTGGGGGGTTGAAGCGATGGCTGGATACGCCGGAGGTCGTGAATCGGCCGAAAGGCCGCATACGCGGCCTGCCTAGCACGACTGCTCGTGCCGTGATAGGAGCGTCCTCACCCCCTGCTGCCCCTCCACAGACACCGGCTCCTCAGCGTCAGTTGGACGACGAGGAGATCCAGCGCATTGCTACAGTGGTGGTGAGGATGATCAGGGAGCAGGGCGCTGTTGGACATGCCGAGCCGGCCCCGGATCAGCAGGATCCAGATCCGGGACTCGGCAACCCCTGATGAGCCCCTTCTCGTGCCCGTTCCTAGCTTCCCCCGCGCCCGGCTTGTACTCTTCTCCCCTCCCCTAACCGGCTGTATCCGGTTCCCGGCTTGTACATAATGAGTCTTTTTTATGATTGATTATATATATATATATATTTCTTTTGTATTGATTATTAGCGTTGTTGTTGAGAAATGAAAATTGTATTACAGGTTTGGGTAATTGAAAAATAAAAAAAAATTCAAAATTTTTTTTGACTTTTGGCGACGGATTAATTTCGTCGCTAAAAGTATTCATACAATCAGTTAATTAGCGACGGAATATTCCGTCGCTAAATAAATGTTTTAGCGACGGAATATTCCGTCGCTAATTTGACAAAAAAGAAAATTAATTAAAATACTAAAAATATAATTAGCGACGGATATTCCGTCGCTAATTAAAAATAAATCCGTCGCAAATAATTATATATTTAGCGACGGATTTAAAAAATTCCGTCGCTAAACTATTAGTGACGGGCTTTTATACGAGGGATTTTAAGCGACGGTAAATCCGTCGCTAATTATTTTTGCGACAGATTTTTGGCTTTTAGCGATGAATTTTCCCGTCGCTAAAAGCCTTTTTTCTTGTAGTGTTAGATATTCAACATCTCAATGACCAAAACTAACTTACAAGAGATCTGGGATCAGATGATATCCAGTCATGGAATAGCCAAAGATGGAGAGTTAAAAATAATAAAAATTTATAAATCAGTAAGATTGGAGAGATTGACTAACCTTCTACATGGAGGTCCGTGTCTACGGCTTGAACAGCGGCGATGGACTGGTAGAGACTTCTCGGCGGCGGTGGACTGGCGGAGACTTCTCGGAGGCTGACGCTACTACGGCGTGAACAGCTGCTACGGCGGTGGTCGGTGGAAATAGATCCGGCGTCTCACCGTCTCGTGTGAGATGGGCTGACGGCCGACGGCTAATGAGTGACGGAGCCACGGAGGGCACGATCTTTCGCCGGCAGATGAGTGATGGAGCCACGGAGGGCGCGATCTTTCACCGGCAGATGCAGTGTTGGCCAGCGGCGGCGTGAGAGGGAGAGAGGAGTGACGAACTGAGAAGAAGAATTGAAGAGATTTAGGGCACAAATTATTTCCCATTATATACCTAGGAAAAACGGGTAATTGCGGGTAATGCGAAAAACCGACCCGAACCTACCCGAAAATTACGGGTCGGTTCGAGTACGGGTCTCATTTCGGCATGTATTGAATATTGGTACCCGTACCCGGCATTTTGGACCGGGTACGGTTCGAGTAACGGGTACGGACATAATTTTGCCAAGTCTAGCTGAGAGTATCAAAACACAAATTTACAATCAAAATCAGGAAACGACTTTGATATGTGTATGTGAAGTATATCCCATGCAAACTGCATAGGATATCAATCTCCGTGGCTGTTTCAGGTAACAATATCTCCATACAAGCATACATCGAATCCTAAAGAAGAGGATACTATATGAGTCAGAAGTACTGCTTGGAACGTAGCACAAGCATGACTGTAATGTCGTACCCCGATTAGACATGACTATTTTTGCCATAAAAAGGAAGAAGTTTAACACTTCCTTCTTTCAGATTGGCGTAAATGTAACAACTGAGCAAAGATTCTTTCATTGTTAGGCCATTCACACAGGCGTAATATGTGCATAAAACACCCGCGGAAAGGAAGACTAAGCTACAAATGAATTCACTGAAGTACAACCCACTACTAAATTTGCATCATTTGACCTTTTTTCTTGTTCTCAATTTTCCCAATTACTAGTCCAGAATCCTGTGCCAAGCAAGAGAAGTTTATTAACAGTTATTTATTTTAGTAGTCTTGAAATGCATAATAAAATATCTTGCATAATTTTATCATTTTATGGTTTTTTCATCAAAGATAACTACTTTAATATTTTGCTTGAACTTTCTTATAATAAAATAAATTAACCCTTCTGATCAAATATCAATTAGCAACGTCCTTGTGCATATTCGCTAATTCTGATTTGATAACTATATAGATAAACAAAAATTAAAAGTTTATTTAGTACAAAAAAAATTCTACTGATAAAAATATGCAGAGAACATATTGAGATCAATTTGCTATTGTATAAGACATTTTTATTATTTTCTATGTATCTTTTAAAAATAATTTGTACCTTTGAATAGGTTGTCCATTAGTTATATTTAGTTTAATTTTGATAGAGAAAATTTTGGTCCATATATTTGTTTATAGCATGTTATAAAAGTTAATCAACACAACTAATTAAGTAAGGATGGTGTGCTTACTAAGTAAGATTTATCTTCAGATATAATAAGGTTTTCGATCTAAGTTTTAGTCTACATTTATCACAACATAACAAATATCTTTTTAGATTTATATGCTATTATATTCAGAATTATAAAAGTTAACATAAAATCATAAATGGTGGATTGCTAATGCAGAATTTAGAATGCTTAATAGTTTAAGTACTCATAATAAAAATACCATAAAAAATTGGTTCAAAACATTTTCAACGTAAAATTAGTTGAATTTAAGAAATGCTCACATAATTAAGGTTTTAAATTTATGCTATTTTTTTATGTTTCTCATATAGAATCTGCATATTATGGTATTTTTACATTTAACCAATGTGACTAAATAGGATGCCGCAAAACTTTAGAGTAAGGAAATTACTGATCAAAATTTTTGACCAACATATTTATCAAGTTAGATTCATTAATTGAATTTACAGAAAACTTAAATATGAATTTAAAATAGTACCTAATTTTTCTTATTAAATCTCTTAAGTAATTTTTGTTTTACAGGTTAATATTTCATGTTAGAGAGCTTTTTTGATAAATAGTATTCAAATAAAGTCATAATATGTTACTATATTGGTTAGAAAATTTTGAATATTTTGAATTGATTTTTGAATTGCATAACGCTTATTATTTAAATGTCTACTATATTTGCTGATTTAATTAAGTGCAAAATCAAGAACTCCGTTCAAAATAATGTTTGGAGATCTAGCAATATTAATATGTTTAACATTAGTTTTTATAACTCTTATTTTATTAGAAACACAAAGCAATAAGGTGTCATGAGCTATTATTGGATTTCTTACCTTAGTTATTAATATTATAGCTCAGGATTTTGAGTCAAGATCGAGTAAGTTAATAATTTTGTAAAGTTACAAAAAGTGTATCAATGAATACCACAATTCAAGAAACAAAAAGAGATTAACATCTTATAAAAAAATCTACTTTTTAAAAAACTATAATTGCTAGTAAGAAATTTTTATACTTTATTTGTATCAGTTTCAAGTAACTTGTTAATACTATATTATTATTAAGTTCTTTTAGTGGCCCAATTTATAACATTTCAAAAGCAAGTCTATTCGCTTGAAAAGATAGGTTAAGAGTTCTTTATCTTTGAAATCGTAAATGTCATAGTTCATTTTTATATTCTTTATTGATCACTGTTTCAAAAAATCACCAACTTATTAAGATACGAACATGATATTCAGTAGAATTTTTTTCATCTCATACACATTTAAAATTGCAGTCTTGATTAGATGGTCATGTAATTGTTGCGGAATATTTGCATAGATATGTATATATATTTGCTTTAGTTCCTCCGAACTGTAAGTTTAAAAAATAATGAGTAGATTGTGTTACAGTGTTGTCACTAAATTTTTGCGTTCTTAAACTTTTCTTTTACGTCTTCAAGCTGTACTATAATATAATTTACTCATTATTCTTTCAACTTACATTTAAAAAGAACTAAAGCAAACATATATGCTATACAAATATTACGCAAGAATTGCATTACAATCAAATCAAGGTTTCAATAGTCAAAATCAAAGCATAATACGTAAATATATCTTTGTAGTATAGAGTTAAATATTGTACGATTGATTTTCTAGATTTATAAAGTTTACAATATCGCGACAATTATACCATGACTTTTCAACAATAAATTGTAATAAAGAGTGTGATTTTTTTTTAAATCCTTATGAGGTCTTATTTAAAAATACTGACTTATATATCATTTATTAAATCTATATATCACATTATTCATTTTTAACGATGACTATCTTATGTATATATCTATATTTCTGAATAATGATAGTAAATTTAACTCAGTTAGAATGCCATATTTCTCCTTTCTAAATCTAATATGTTATTTTTATTTTTTTGATATATGAATTTATATATTCACATTAAAGAGTGGTTTTAAGAATACAATAGTTAAAATTAAATCATAATAAGTTAGTGTATTTGAGTTCTAAAATGTTTAAAATTAATTTTTAAATTTCACAACCCTCATTATTCTTGCGAAATTAATCAAATTTAAAGATAAGGTACCGATCAAAATTCAAATAAATTGTTAGATCATTTTTTAAAGTCTCATAAGTTGTTTAATTACTCCTGTAAAATTAATTAGATATCAAAATAAAGATCCTATCATAATTTAAATTTATTATTATAGAGTGATTTTAAAGATACAATAGTCAATATTGAGTCCTAATAAGTTAGTATGTGATTAGGTTAAGTTTTAGAATGATTAGAATTAGTTTTCAAATTACATAGGGCTTACAGAAACCTTCATTACACTTGCAAAATTAATCAGATATAAGAATTAAGATCCTATTAAAATTTAAATTAATTATTAAATCTCATTTTTATTTTAAATCTCATAAGTTATTTTTTGGGTCTATGGATTTTAGTTTCCATATTATAAAACACTTTCAAGGACATAATTGTCAAAATGAAGCCTTAATAGATTAGTCTATTGATTAGATTAAGTTTTAGAATGATTAGAATTGGTATTTACATTAATTTTTCTTCTAAATCGAAAGTATTATTTTTATTTTTGTATATATGAGTTTTTATATTCATATTAGAGAGAAATTTTGGAGATACAATAGTGAATATTAAGTCCTAATAAGTTAGTATAATCCTAAGGTTGAGTTTGAGAATATTTAAAATTAGTTTTTAAATTTTAATGACATAATTTTTAAAAAGAAGTCTTAATATATTAGTATATTGATTAGATAGAATTTTAGAATGATTAGAATTGGTTTTTAAATTAATTCTTTCTTCTAAATCAAAAGTTTTATTTTCATTTTTTTATACATATGAGCTTTTTATTTATATTAGAGAGTAGTTTTGGAGATACAGTAGTGAATATTAAGTCCTAATAAGTTAATATAAAGATAAGGTTGAGTTTGAGAATGATTAGAATGAGTTTTTGAATTTTAAGGACATAATCGTCAAAAAGAAGTCTTAATAGATTAGTATATTGATTAAATAGAGTTTTAGAATAATTAAAATTGGTTTATAAAATAGTTTTTTCTTCTAAATCGAAAGTATTATTTTCGTTTATATATATATATATATATATATATATGGGAGTTGATCCGTTGATAGCGCTAGCAAAATGAGGTATTTTGCTAGCGCGATCTGACCGTCCATCCTGAAAGATGGACGGTCCAGATCGCGCCTTTTTCCAAAACTGTCAGCCGTCCGCCATACAGTCTCGCAGACGGGATATTTTACCTTTTTGCCCTCCTCCCATGTCCGCGAGACTGTCTCGCGGACGACTTTCGGTTCCTGACATGTGTCAGGAAAAAGGCGTCCGCGAGACAGTCTCGCGGACGCCTCTAGGCAGACACATGTCAGGACCTGTCCCGTCGGTCGCCTATAAAGTCTCCTGTCAGAGCCCCGAGAACTGTCCCGTCGGTCGCCTAGAAAGTCTCCCTAATTCTCGGCTCTTTCAGCAAAATTTTTGTGGGCTTCAGATTCACTTGCTTCCATTTTCAGCACCCTTCAAGCTTCGAGTAACACTTGGTTCAAGCATCACTCAAGCAATGTAAGTTTGTGATCTTGCTACCGTTTTCTGGGTGGATTGACTGATAAAATATAATTTTTTTTTCGACAAAAAATTATAGATCTTTGGTGATGTTCTAGAAATTTATCACTCTATTCATCAACTTGTGATGTTCTAGAAATTAATTTGTTAACTTTAAACTAATTCATTGTAGTTAATTTTGATTTTTTTGAGATTTGCTAACTTCGACACGTGTATCCTATTAAAATTCGAATTTTTTGAGATATGTTTGTTGTATTTTTGGCATGGTGAATTTGTCTGTTTATCTTAGTAATTTTAATTTGTTATGTTCAGTAAATATATAATTAGCAAAATGGGAGACACTTTTGAGATTATGTATATGGTATCCTAAATCGGTCTATTCGTCAAGATAATTTTGAGATAATAAGCGTATTCTATTTCTACATAGGTCTTGTTTCACATTGTCTGATTTCGTGTCGAGCTCCAGCACCCCCGTAGATGCTAGTGATCCGTATCTAGGACGAACCTTTCAAACATTGGAAGAAGCTGGAGAATGTTTTCGAGCGTATTCATTGAGGGTTGGTTTTGGCATTAGAATAAAAACTACAAGAACAAGCAGCGTATCGAAAAGGATATGCTCTCGCTTATACGAGTGTCATAGGGGCAGAAACCCAGTGCAAAATGAGACACGTGTAGGCAACGATGACAGTGATGATGACGAAATAGGGTATGCGCGGAGAAGACGGGATTGCTTTGCGCGCACGAATTGCCAGGTCAAGATGTTCGTAAGCTATAAAGCCAAACAAGATCATTGGCTTATTACCAGCCTGGAACTGGCACACAATCACCCGTTAGTAACCCCTTCTAAGGTGAGTCAGATGCATCAACACAAGAAGATGGGTAAGGTCGCGAGGAGCCTAATTCACACAATGAGCGATGCGCGGCTAGGACCTACCGACATGATTAATGTTCTTGCTGAACAGGCTGGGGGAATGCAAAATTTAAACTTTAACAAGACAGACGTTCGTAAGGCAGTCCGAACCCATAGACGAGCCGCGTATGACCTCAATGATGCGCAAGCGACAATGAGCCTATTGAAACGGATGCAGATGGAGGACCCGCAGTTTACCTTCGACTATAAACTTGACGACGAGCATCAAGTTAGCACAATTTTTTGGGTCGACGGTCGTTCGAGGCTAGCTTATAAGCATTTTGGGGATGTCGTGACTTTCGACACCACATACCATACCAACAAGTACTCGATGCCATTCGCTCCTTTCACGGG
>JAVXUP010002840.1:0-104091 GCA_033070095.1 Escallonia herrerae
ATCATAACAACAAGAGTTTAACATAAACGTCATCAATATGACATGCTAATAGAAATAATCAATTAGCATATCAAAACTGCATTGTCCTTACCTAGATTAGCTTAGAGCCAACACAACTCACAACCTCTGATCGTAACGAGTGGGATCACTTAATCAAATAAGATCTTGTTGGCTAGGCATCATTCAAACATATACGCACACTTTATTCCACCTTTTTCCCATTTAACCGTTTATAGCGTCTTATTGCAACCCGATAACTGGATCTCAACCAAGCCTCTTGGATGCATTAGTAATAATAACTCCCTCATTTTAGGCGTATCAACACCGTTCCTCGCTTCCTATCACTCAAAACCCTTAATTGCGCGCATAACTAAAAAATTGGCACCAGCATGATAAATTACCAAAATACCCCTGATGGCCATTATACTAACAGCATCCCCAATACCTTTTTAAAACGGCTTTTTAGATGTTCTACATATATATCCTGATCAAGAACTCCTTCAAAAAATTTTATAAAAACAATTACCAAAACAGACTATGGCTTAGGAGTTACTGAAACACCCCTCGGGCGGCCATTGTCCTTACAAACATCCCAAAACCACTTTAAAACATCTTTTTAAGCATCTACGTTAGTCTTTCCGACTAAAAACCCATTTGGGAATTTTTCACTCAAAAATACCTAGTTGACAATTAACGAAGCGCTCGGAAGCCTTTTCCACAAAAAATAGTTATTGATTTTGAAATGTCCCGAAACTTCAAAAATTGAAGCATCTCACTATTTCAAGATCCTCATAAAAATTTTACTCATTGGTTTGCCATTATTAGATTCACCGTAATGTTTTACAGTGACAGCATAAGTTAATCCCCTTCACGATCTCAGAAAAAACTGAAATTTTTTCACACCATAGATTTTACAAAAATAACTAGGGTATTTTTTTTTTGCACTTTTCCGTATCTGCTCGAACTATTTTTTAAAAAAATTCACAATGGACTGCCCGAACCCTAGCCCCCCTTTAGCGACATTTACAGTTACTGTTCACTACCATGTGAATTAAACCCACACAGCACTTCACTTCATGCACAAAATATTTCTTCTTCTTCTCATCGCCAAGCACCACACCCCCCCCATACACCACACCCCCCTATATAATTCTCCCCCTAAAGCAACATAAATTCAAACACATACATTACACCTTAACCCCCACCACACATATGTCTGTGTGCACCCCCCCCCCACACACACACATACACACACCCTTCACAAACAGACACATGCACACAGCACCAGCAGCCCCCTGCTTCTGTTGTTGCCCCTTCCCCCTTCTCCCCCTCTTTCACACACTGCCCACCCCACACTCATATACACCTTGCACATCACCCCACCTTTTCCCCCTACATCAGTTTTACCTCATAACCCAACCCCATATACTTTGTACCCTCAAAACACACACAAACTACACAACAACAATGTTGCCGTAGCAGTAGTATGCTTCCCTCCTTCACCACACACACACACACCTTTTCTTCCTCATCACAAACCCCACCCAGCTTTACACCAAGAAAACCCACCCAAATCACACAACACTGCTACTACAGTAGCAGTGCGTCCCCCTGCTTCCGCACAACACAAAACACTCGCATACATCACATACAACATAAACACATACCTCTAACACCCCACCCCTTTTGGTAGTCCTTCCAGCTACCCTTCCCTCCTTTTCATCTTCCCACACACACGAAACATAATTTACAAACCCACACACCCACGGCTGGGTTCTACATACACACACACACACACACACATCATGAACACACACAAAATTTTATTCAATTAAGAGCCCTAATTAGAGAGAGAGAGAGAGAGACAGAGAGAGAGAGAGATTCACCCTAGGGTTTTGCCCAATTTTCTTCTTCTTTTTCCTCTTTTCATCTTCCTCTTTTCTTCCTCCTTTCTTTCTACCGAGCCTTCCTCTATTTTTCTTCTCAATTTTTTTTTCATTTATTCTTTTCTTCCTTTCTTTTCTTTCTTTTCCTTTTCCTATTTTTAATCCCACAAATTCATTTTTTATACTTTCATTTGTTTAGTCATCCCCCTTTTAAGTAGGAAATGTCTAACCCTCCTTAAATTCTCCCCACAACATGACACATTTTTGGCCACTAATCACCATATTTGCAAATTTTAAATTCAACCACTCAACTTTTCATAATCGCACTTTCACCTCATAAATTTCATGAAATTACACTTTGGCCCTAAAGCCAAATTAGCCCCTCATTTTAAATTCTACTACTCGATTATCGATAAAATAATGCTATCGATAGAAATAACACTGTCAATTAATCTTATATGCACTTAGATTAAATTAGGGTATTTCAGGGTATTACATAAGATATCCATTACCCACTTTGCAAAAGATATAGGGCTGCTCAGTGAAGACAATTGAGTCAACGCCTATTGGGGGAATGAGGAGAATCATTGGCATGCATCACATTGTTTTGTGTAGTTCAAAGCATCTTGCTGCATGGTCAGCCAGTAATACCCTTGGCAGAAGATTTTCTATGCCAGTGCTTTCCCCCAGATGTTGACCATAGATTTCTTCGTGAACCTCTCGAAGGGCGCACTCGGCTTCGGATGATGTAATACATCGAAGATATGGAAACGTGAACAAATGCTTATAAAGGACGTCTTCCACGATGGCGTATCTAGCCGAGCGGCTCGCGATGGCCCTGTCTTGCTTCTAGATGGCAAGTAAGGTGCCATATTGAAGGTAGGTTCTGATCGGATCCATCCATGAGGTTCATGTGTGATGTTCATCACCTCTTATTTGGTGATGCTGTGATAATGTGTCTTGGATAAAGAAAAATTCAAAATGTGTGGGTGTCTCACACCGGTTATTCAGAGAAGGTTACAACTTGATCCTAAGTATATAAGTCTTATTCCACATTGATTATTTAGAGAAAGTCACTACTTATCTTAGAGTGTGTGTGTGTGTGCGTGCGTGCTGCGTGCGTGTATATATATATATATATATATATATATATATATATATATATATATATATATATATATATATATATATATATATATATATATAGTTGTCTTGTATTGTGTTTTAAGGACAAGAGATAAGAGCCATTCTTTGAGAGGGTTTTTTGAAAGAGACAGAGATCTATAATCTCCAGTGATAAACATAGTGAAATTGTTGCTACCACTGTGGAGTAGGTTTCGCCAAACCACGTAAATTTTGTATCTTGTGTGACTCTATTTTCTGTGATTATTTTCGATTTTGTTCTTTATTACTTGATGCAAAATCTAGCATATTTTTTAACAAGTGGTATCAGAGATGAGGTTCACGGTAGATTGAAAGCACACTACAATGGCGCCAAATACATTGACGAAGTATGATTTAGAGGAGTTTGATGGATCAAATGATTTCAGTTTATAAAAGATGAAGATGCGTCCTGTTTTGATTCAGCAAACCTTGTTAAAAGCATTAAAGGGGAATCAAGGGCTTCCTGAGATGATACCTGTTGATGAAAAAGAAGACATGTTGGAGAGAGCCCATAGTGCCCCGTTGCTGTGTTTAGCCGACAACGTGTTGCGAAAGGTTTCTCAGGAAACGATTGTGGCTGGATTGTGGCTGAAATTTGAGAGCTTATACATGACAAAATCTTCGACAAATCGCCTGTATTTAAAGCAACAGTTGTATACTCTTCGAATGAAAGAAGGTACATCGATCAATGATCATCTTGATAAATATAATAAGATAATATTAGACCTGCAAAATATTGATATTAAGATAGAAGATGAGGACAAAGCTTTACAGTTGTTGTGTTCTTTACTTCCGTCATATGAACATCTTTTTACTACCTTATTATATGGGAAGGACAATATCTCCATGGATGAGGTTGAGGCTCTGATAAATTCTTAGAAATTAAGGAAGAAGGTTTCAGAAAATAGGGAAGAAGAACATGGTAATGGTCAGATGGCTCGAGGCCGAAGCACTGACCATGCTGGGTCTAGAAATGAAAGAAGATCGAGGTCTCAGTCAAAGACCAGAAAATTGAAATGCTACCATTGTCACAAGAAAGGGCATTATAGAAAGGATTGTTCGAAGCGTAAAGGAAAAAAAGAATAATTCTAAGAGGGCTGATGTTGGAGTAGTAGAAGATAATTCTGATGGTGCGGATGTTCTCTCAGTTACTAACAGTTCCTCAGATAGATGGTGGATTCTTGATACGGGTTACTCCTATCATGTGTCCCAATGGGGATTGGTTTGCCACTTATCGCTCATTCAATGGTGGCAAACTTCTTATAGGAAATGATGTCACCTGGAAAGTGGTTGGGATATGTTCAATTCATATTAGGATGCATGATGGTATTGTGAGAACTTTGATTGATGTCAGGCACGTTCTAGAGTTGAGAAAAAAACTAATTTCTTTGGGTACGCTTGACTCCAATAGTTGTAGCTATCGGGCTACAGGTGAAGTTATGAGGATAATGAATGGTGCTCTTATTGTGATGAAGGGGTTAAAACAAAGTAGTTTCTATTTGTTGCAGGGTAGCACAGTTACAAGAGCAACAACAAAAACTTTATCTTTTGATATAGATTTTGACACTACCAAGCTTTGGCATATACGTCTTGGGCATATGATTGAGAGCGGTATGGATGTGCTGAGAAAACAAGGTTTGCTCGGAAATAAGAAAATCAAAAAGCTGGATTTTTACGAACATTGTGTCTTCGGGAAGTAGTGCAGGGTGAAATTTAGTCGGACTGTCCATACTAAGAAAGGTACGGTGGATTATATCCATTCAAGTTTTTTGGGTCCTTCCACAGTTCATTCTAAAGGTGGTGGCAGATATATGTTGACCTTTATTGATGACTTCTCATGAAAGGTCTGGGTGTACGTTTGAATAAGAAGAGTGATGTCTTTATTCAGTGGAAGCAGTTTAAGACGATGATTGAAAAGCAGACTGGCAAAGAAATTAAATGCTTGAGGACTGACAATGGCATGTAATTCTATTTGGATGAGTTTACTGAGTTCTGCAAGAAGGAAGGCATAGTGAGGCATCGCACTGTTAGAAAAATGGCACAGCAAAATGAGGTTGCAGAACGGATGAATAGGACTCTCCTTGAGAGGGATCGATGTATGCTTTCAAATGTCGGGTTATCAGAGGAATTTTGGATAGAAGCATTTAACATAACTGCATATTTGGTGAATAGGTCTTCATCAGTTGTAATTGATTGTAAGACTCCAGAAAAAGTTTGGTCTGGTAAGCATGCTAATTATGAAAACTTGAGGATATTTGGTTTTCCTGCTTATGCTTATATTAGTGATGGTAAACTTGAGACGATAGTAAAGAAATGCATTTTCTTAGGCTTTGTAGTTGGGTAAAAGGGTACAGGTTGTGGTGTCCTAATTCTAAGTCATCTAGGTTCCTAATTAGCTTAAATGTGACCTTTGATGAGTCTTCAATGCTTTTGAAGAAGGAAGAGTTGATTGATGCAGAGAAAGACCACGGTGTCAGGGAGAAGGTGGAGCTAAAGGTTTGAGCTCCAGATTCTTTGCCTATAATTCTTACACATGAGGAAGATGGTTCTCATTCTACTGAGGAGAATGAAGAACCTCAGGAACAGCAGTACAGTATTGCCAAAAATAGACCGAGAAGAGAAATTTGATCTCCTCAGAAGTATGGATATGCAGATATTGTTGCTTATGCTCTTAGTGTGGCAGAGAGTATTGAGGTTGAAGAGCCTGTTACATACAAAGAGGCCATCAGGAGCACAAAATCAGCATAGTGGGCAGTTTCTATGAGTAGGGAGATGGAATCTCTTTACAAGAATCGAACATGGAAATTGGTGAAATTGCCTGTGGGCCAGAAGATTGTTGGTTACAAATGAGCCTACCAGAAGAAGGAGGTAATTCCTAGAACGGAAGATGCAAGGTATAAAGCACGCTTGGTGGCTAAGGGTTTTACTTAGAGAGAAGGTATTAATTACAGTGAAATATTTTTTCCTGTAGTAAAACATACTTCGATAAGAGTATTGCTTTTTATGATTGCATACTTCTCCTGTAGTAAAACATACCTATGACTTAGTATTAGAACAACTGGATGTCAAGACAACTTTTTTACACAGTGAGTTGGAAGAGCAGATATTCATGCGTCAGCCAGAGGGTTCATGATCCAGGATTAGGAACATCATGTTTGCTTGTTGAAGAAATCTTTGTATGGATTAAAGTAATCTCCAAGGAAGTTGTATAAGCTGTTTGATACTTTCATGGCAGAGAAAGGTTACACCAAGAATGCCTATGACAATTGTGTGTATCACCAGAGGCTCACAGATGGTTCTCATATACACTTGATATTGTATGTTGATGACATGTTGATTGCTACAAAATCTGTGTCAGATGTCAACGGTTTGAATAAGCAATTGAAAAGGGAATTTGAGATAAAAGACTTGGGGTGCCGTAAAGAGGATATTACAGATGGAGATTCATAGGGATCGACCTGCAGGAATTTTGTACTTGTCCTAGAAAAAAATACATTAAGCGAGTACTGCAACGCTTTGGTATAGAAAACTCCAAACCCGTGACTACTCCTTTGGCGACACACTTCAAGCTTTCAGCAGCTGATTCCCCATAGACCCAGGAGAAGGTAGAGCACATGGCATGTGTTCTATATGCTAGTGTAGTAGGCAGTCTCATGTATTCTATGGTTTGTACGAGGCCTGATATTTCTTATGCGGTTAGTGTAGTTAGTAGCTACATGGGTAATGCTGGAAAAGGTCATTGGCAGGCAATAAAGTGGATACTAAGATACCTGAGAGGCACTATGGATACTAGTTTAGTCTACCATCGGGGCAATGATGTGAATGGTAGAACTGTTGGACATGTGAATTCAGGCTACGTTAGAGATTTGGATAGGAGGAGATCTTTGACAAGTTATATCCTCACTTTTTTAAGTTTTTTGATCAGTTGGAAGGTTACTTTACAGACTATTGTTGTCTTGTCTACTACAAAAGCTAAGTACATAGCGGTGACCGAAGCAATGAAGGAAGCCATTTCGTTGAAGGGCTTGGTTGGTGATTTGGGGTTGAAACAGGAGTCTAGCACTGTTTACTACGACAGCTAAAGTGCCATACATCTGACAAAAACTCAGATGTTCCATGAGCGGACCAAGCACATTAATGTAATATTTCATTTTATTCGGGAAGTGGTTTCTCATGGTACTATTATGGTAGAGAAGATTTCCCAGATTAAAATCCAGCGAATATGATGACAAAGCATAATTCAGAGATCAAGTTTAAGCAATGCTTAGATTTGATAGGTATCAGCAATATTTGATGTGCAGCCCTAAGGGGCAGGTGTGGTAGCAGCAGATGATATTTTTAGGTTATTTGTGGCTTGTTTTTATCCAAGTCAAGGTGAAGATTTGTGATAATGTGTCTTGGATAAAAAAAACCCCAGAATTTGTGGGTGTCCCACATCAGTTATTTAGAGAAGGTTACAACTTAACTCTAAGTATATAAGTCTTGTCCCACATTGGTTATTTAGAGAAAGTCACAACTTATCTTTAAGTATATATATGTTGTCTTGTATTGTATTTTAAGAACAAGAAAGAAATGCCATTCTTTGAGAGAGTTTGTTGAGAGAGACTGAGATCTGTAATCTTCAGCGACAAACATAGTAAAATTGTTGCTACCACTGTAGAGTAGGCTTTCGCCAAACCATGTGAATCTTGTGTCTCTATTTTCTATTATTGTTTTCGATTCTCTTATTTATTACTTGGTGCAAAATCTAGTATATTCTTTAACAGATGCTAGGTTCATGTAAGAGCTCTAAATGGATGGTGTTGCCTAAGCCTGATGCATCTAGGAAAGCTAGCCGAGATAGAGCGTCGGCCGAGGCATTATCTTCTCGGATGGTATTCGTCATGAGCCTCATATTCTCCCGACAATTGCTTTAATACGAGCTGAGAGTCACTCTATGTGTGTAGTGACTTTGCTTGAATAGCTTGGTGAGGTGCATGTTTACAAATCAAGGCTTCATACTTGGCTTAAGTTTTTTAGGCAAGGAAGCCGAAGCAAAGGGCATACTCAATGCCAAGTTCATTCGGCCCCTGAGGGTCAACCCTGCTATAGTTCACTCATATTGGAGGAGCCATCTACAAAAAAGGGTTCATGTGAAGAGATTTTCTTTTTAAAACTTGGTGAGGTGGAGTTTCATCTTCAATGGCAGAATGCATTCGACGATGAAGTTGACCAAAGCTTGGCCCTTGAGGGAAGGGCGATGCTTGTATCGTGTTCAAACTCCCCAAGTTTGGCAGACCATGGTACCAGCTAGCTAGATAGATCGGGCTATTGTAGTATTCGGTGGAGGGGCTTGTCCTTCAGTATCGTGATTGAGTGGGTCTAGAACTATGGCTGAAGCTTCAATGAGGTGATTAGAAGAGCGAAGGCGAGCTTGTCCGTACTCAGGTAGTGGAGCTCGCCCCCTTGAAGCACTTTGCTTATATAGTATATTGTGAGCTGCTTGCCGTCCTATTCTCAAATGATAGCAGCGCTGACAGCTGACTAGGCCATGGCCATGTAAAGGAACAACTCTTCTCCTATGATCGACTTAGATAGGAGTGGGAGTGAGGAAAGATAATCTTTGAAAGCTTGGAAAATATATTGATATTGGGCTGATCACCAGAAGTTCTTAATTTCTTCAAGTCTTTGAAGAATGGTAAGCAACGTTCTGCCGATTTAGAGAGGAATCGGCCGAGGGCAGCTATTTGGCCTGCTAACACTTGTACTTCCTTCATGCTCCTCGGCACTTCCATATCTTATATGGCCTTGATCTTCTTGGGGTTGGCTTCAATACCTCAATGCAAGACCATGAACCCAAGAAACTTCCCTAAGGAGACTCCAAAGGCATACTTTTCCGGGTTGAGGCACATGCGATATTTGCATAGGAGTACAAAACATTCTTCATTAACGTGATCCTCTACATGAAGGCTTTTGACGAGCATGTCGTCGATGTAGACATTCATATTCTTTCCCACCCATGGTTTGAATATCTTCTCGTCTAGCCTCTAATATATGGCCACGACATTCTTTAGGTCAAATGGCATGACTTTCTAGCAGAATAAGCCTTGGTCTGTTATGAAGGCCATCATCGCCACATTGTCTTCATGCATTTCGATCTAGTTATAGCCAGATCTGAAAAGGCATCCATGAGCTCAAGAGCTCGTGTGAGGATGTGGCGTCAACCAATATATTGATGCGTAGTAGGGGATAGCTATCCTTCGAACATGCTCTATTCAAATTGGTGTAGTCGATGTATATGCGCCATTTGCCACTTGACGTTGGCCACCCACTCAAGATAATCAATCTTCTTTATGAAGTTGGCTTTTGACACCTTGTCCACTTCCCCTTTGATTATTTTCTGCCGCTCTTTTGCGAAGGGACACTTCTTTTGTTTGACTGGTTTATGCTTGGATCGACCGAAAGGCGATGGACGATAACAGAAGAATTTATCCCAGGCATGTCTGCTGCCCTCCATGCATAGATGTTCACATTGGATCAGAGGAAGGAGATTAGCCGACTGCGAAGAGTTGGCCCCATAGAGGGATCGATCCATAATGGATGCTCCTCATCTCCTCCTTTTAACAGTATGGTGATGAGTTTCTTTGCGGGCTCGACATGTTTTGTCACGCCCCCAAAACGAGAGGCCGCGACTAACATCAAACTTCATTACATACCATTACAGTTCTAAAGATAACGGTATAGACAGAGCAACTAAATCCTTTAAGATAAAATATCTCCACAAACAAAAGTCTATGACAATCCATTCTCAAAATAATTTCATTACAAAACATTACTAAACGCAACGGTGAAACAATATACACAAAAGTAATTCTATCAAATTACCCGTATCGGGGTAAAGCTCTCAAAACGAAATCCATTTAAACAATTTCGCACATAAGATCAATACTCTAATTTCATGGTCCATACAACACCTTAAACCAAGACCCAAACACGTCGATGACATAACCATTAAGAAGGTGTAGCAGAGCATCTACGATACCACAAACATAATTATCTAAATCTCAAACTTATCTATCTCAAAAAGGTCTAAGAGTTAAATACCATCCATTTAAAAAAACTTAGCTAAAAATCTTCCTCATCAAAATCCACCAAAACCAAATAATATGACCAAGACTCTACTATTCAATACAATTTTCAAGTCTCAAATCCAACTAACCCACTTCCGGGTAGAGTTCTCAAATGAGTTACATTGAGCAAATATACTAACAAAACTAAATGCTCTAATGTCCCCCAAGCATGTCACGCCCAAAATCATGTCTAATACCTGTGGTGAAGGACAAAACAAACGAGTAAGGGGTGAGCTCGAATAGCCCAGTAAGTGGAAAACAAAAGGGGAGCAAATACGATGATTTGTAGTCCAAAACAAAACCAAACCTTTGACGAACAAGTGATAGCAATTGGCTACGATGCAAATAAGGCAAATCAAATATGCGAAATGTTCATTAACTGGTCCAAAGAACCCAAATCAAATAGAAGCCCGAAGGTGCGAAAATGAGCAATCCATAACTTGATATCAAATACCAAAGCAAACGTCATTAAGCGTTTAACCCATAACACATTTCAATTATATGTCGGGTATGCTACAAACATACGATGACTATGGTAATGTCAAACCAAACATACAATCATCAAACTTGTGCTCTGGAGCGTACTAGGAGTCTTTGGCTCACTAGCATAACAAATATATGTCCAAAGGACCCTCTCAATTTGAGAGTTTTTCAACATAGTCAATGTTAATCCTAAATTGACGGTCACAAATGTACAAATGCAAAGGTGTGCTCATCAAGGCTCAATTGGAAGAAGGTACACAATGTTATAAATGAGAGCAAAAGTTAAACAAACTAATAGTGAACCAATGAAGATGAACAGTATTGGACAAAGCATAAGCTATTGGATTTAAAAAATACCTTTCCACAATAAAAAGCGATAAGATCCCTTACACAATAAGCTTGATAAAAAAATCCAATAATTTTTCAGATTTAAAAAGGGAAACCCAAGCCAAAATCAAAAGATAGAACCCCTTACAAAACAAGATTGATCAACTCCAACAGCTCTTTTTCAAATTTAAAGAAGCAACCTATACGATAGCAAAAAGTTACAATTCCTTACCACAGCAAGATCGTTCAAACCCTTACCTCAAAAGCTTTCGAACAAGAAAAACCTCAAAGCAACACCTTAATGCCAAAGGATCTTTCCAAGCCTTCTAATCTCTCTCTCTCTCTCTCTCCGCGAAAAGGAAAAGAACTAGGGAGCAAAAGAAACAAAGCTAGTTGTTTATTTCTTTTTATAGATAGTAGCAGTTCCTCCATCTCCCCTTTACCTGTTGTGGACACTCTTTGCAAGTTGAAGTATTCCTACAACCTCCAGGAAAGTGTTGCTTATGTCGACGGGAGCATATTACAAGTACTAAAAATTTCATCCAGATGACGTACTAACTTTGAGTTTCAAAATTTCAAGAATTGGTAGTGAACAATACAATTGGTAGTAACATATGTACATAATGTGATTTTCACATTATAGTCGATCATTGTTTTTTAAGAAATAAGATATGGCGTAAAATTGTTGTAATGGTCTCCAAATATTAATTTTATATTCAGAATTGTCGCTTAATTTTACTCATTAGCAGATGTTATAGGGAAAATAAGTCTATAAATAGACTTGTCACTAAATTTGGAACTTTCAATTGACAACTTAATTAAAAAGGTGGAGTTAGTAATAGTAAAAAGAGGCAACTACTAATGCATCTAGGAAAACATGAAGCATTCAAGAAATAGGCAACTATTTCATGTTCGAATCATGAAATAAAGTTCAGCTATTTAACGATGCATAAAACATGACTGAACTACATTATTTCTAATTAATAGAGGTTAAAATTTGTGGTAAGCGTTCCCGTCTCTTCATAAACAAAAACAAAAAAAGCAAACTGTTTGCTGATTAAAGTAAAGAGGAAAAGGTTATTAAGAGGAGAAAAAGAAGATTTATGTGTACATATACATCTAATTATATAAAATATTTATCTAACATTTTCTTATGCTTATTCATATCATTCTGACGCTTAAAGAGTCGTACTTCATCATTAATGTAAATGGAATATGAAAACTTAATAAAGCTTGTAAAATAGACTTCGCAATGATGATAAATAGAATGACCATATATACTATAGGGGGAATTGCTCCCATTTTTGTAGAATATGTTCTTATGGATTCACGCTATATGTAACCAAGAAACATATCATAAAAAACGATAAAAGAAATATGAATCATGAATTAAAAAGTGCCACAATTCAGATACCAAAAGTTGTTGTTAGGCTGCGAGTATATATTCTAAAGTTAGAGTTCATTAGAACTTAAACAATAGAAACCTCTTCATAAGCAGTAGCATGGAAGGAAAGGATGGTTACATGAAGATGTGTGAGGCAGTTGTGCACATGAAAAAGAGTATGAGAAACTTTGGAGGTCTTTGTGAATCTTATGGATGAATAGCTTGTACTCAAAAATAAATTTTCAAAAACAAACTAAAACTAATCAGATAAGAGGCAAAAATGTCTTGTTTTTTCAGCATTCAATACTTTTGTGTTAAGAAACATAAGGCTAAAATTTTGAATTTTATAAATTCTTCAATTGTTCATGCTATAGAATAGGAGATAATAGATAGCTTATAAATGTTTTTGGAGACTTAAAAATGAAAAGTATTAAGTGCGATAATATTAGTTTAGCGATAGAAAGATTGTTTTCCTTCGAAATCTTCCTTTTTAGAAATAATATCTCTCCGTCTTTAAATATTTTAGGAACGTTATAAAAGGAAAGTGATACATTTAATTAGAAATTACTTTAATGTTTGAAAGAAAAGTTTTATTCCACATGGCAAGAGAGAGAGTATCTACGTATCTTGGCTCAGTTTTTGGTTTCATATATATAATTATATTCCTGATATTGAATTAAATGATGAAACTGAAATTACCTTAAAAAAAAAAACAAAAATTAATGGTACTACAGGAAGAAGCTAACTGTTTTTTTCCTCCCATAAAATGCAACTGTAGTTTGAAAACTAGTGGTACAGGAAAAAGTACAAAATGTGAAAAACTAATTGGCACTTAAATTAAGCTCAGAAAATGAAAGAAGCCAAAAACAATTTCCATTTGGCACTCCAAAGTCACTGAAAAAGTAGTACGGCGATCACAATTTGAAAACTCAATTTCAACAAAACTGTTTAGTTTACAGTTTTTCAATTGCTAAGAACAATTGCTACAACCAGTTCTTAGTTCTACAAAAAGATAATGATCATAAACAAAATCAATTGTCATTTGAATTAAGCTCAAAAACGCAAGAAGCCACAGATAATTTCTAATTGGAACTCCAAAGTCACGAGAAATGTAATACAACGATCACAACTACACTTGGAAAACTGGCAAATTGAGTTTAGATTTGCTATAATTAGAACCATCATTCGAATCCAATAAAGAGACTAAAATGCAGCTTTCATCAATGAAAGCTGCAGGCTATGAAAGGACATTCCAATTCAACACAAGACACTAAAATGCAGGTTTTATCCATGCTAGCTGCAGTGTTATTAAACCAAAAAAAAAAAAAAGAAGCTGCAGTGTCATTGAATTGGATATCGCCCGCCGCCTTAAACACTTTTTTTTTATTTTTTATGTTTCAAATTCAAAAATACAAGTCAGCCTATATACCTTGGCCTCTAGAAATGGTAATTATTAAACTCAGTTGCATCCTCAAAATAAAGTTTATGCTAAAGATGAATGAAAATATGTGGCCATTCCAACAATTGATAATGGCTGTTTTTTTTTTTGGGAGGGAGATAGTGAGAAATTGGAGGGGGTGGAGCAGCTAAGACAACTGGAGTAGCAACGACGGCAGCGACACGAGCAGCGGTAGTTTAACATGCTTCCCCTAATGGAATTGCTTTAAATTGACATTGCTTTGTGTTGAACTTGCTACGACGTTGTTTGTTATTCTTGTGCTTTCAACGTCTAGTTCTATCATGCATGTTTGATTTACTTCTTAATATCATCATTGTTTATGGTTTCAATTTTTTCCAAGGTAACAGATTTAATGATTCCATAAAGAAATCTGTATGTGTAAGATGCTTATATTAGCAAAAATACCTGAGATTTATGCGAGCATAAACTTTTCAATTCGCAGCATTGAACATCTATAGCCGTATGGTATGGTATGGTATGACGTTGTGTAACGCGTAAAAAAATAACTAATGGGGTACAACTCATTTTTTTCAGAAACTTTTGCTGCAATTTAGTGAGCTATATTTCAAATTTTGACTCAAACTTGTGGCCGGTGGTCTTTCAGTGAAATTGGATTAGACACCAAATTTCATTAGAAGCATTCTCATCCTGTATACACATTTTCCTTCCACTTAAAACTTTTTAACGCTAGATATAATACTCTATTGGTTCTATTGAATTGTTCCACTTTAATTTGATCGGATGGGGTGTGCGCAAGAACTTCTCTTTCTAAGACTGGACTACACTGCATTGTAAAGTGCAATTAACTTCCACAATTTTTTCTTTTTGTGTCTACACTATCTATACTACTTATTAGGTCAAAACATTATTTGATGTAACACCTCGATCTTTGGTCTTACTCTAAAACTGAATCTGGTGCTGGTAAGTGTTCAACATAAGCACTTTTCCATAATTAGCCATCATCTTCGCAAGAGTTTAATAACCTATTGGGGTAAAACCTTGGACAACCATAAGGGTATAACTGTAAGAACAACTATCCCCTAACCACTATCCCACTCTTCGGACTCTATCCTCTGTTGCACGTAACTACCAAAATCAGCCAAACTTCATCCACTTCTTCCTTCATCCATCTCCATTGTAGATTGGAAGAATTGTTCTCTTCAGCATTCCAACGGTAAGCCTGCCTCAATTCGAATTTCGTAATCTGCATGCATTTTTTAAGTTGCGTTATTTTTTGCTGCATTTTATGCAATCTGTGAAGACACCCAACAATCAGCCAAAATACTTGCACAATGTAAGCGTGCCAAAAAAAAAAGCTTCGCTTCCAAGTATAGATATACTGATCTTATTTCCAGGCTCAATATAAACGGTGGGTGGGCGCCTGGTAGTTGCGAGTGTGTGATTAATTGCCGATGGCTGTCGTGGGTCACTGTGGGTCTGCCATTGGAATCTCGCTTGATGATGGTGGCCGTGGGTCTATTGGGGGACTGTGAGTGGTTGTGGGTTCTACGACTGGAGGCAATTGTTGGGCAACAGTGGTACCTTCGGAGGCAGATTGGTGCCTTTACTGTGGGAGGTGGCTGCCGGCGCTAATGGGTCAGAGAGAGTTACAACATGTGTGATGTGTGTGTGCACACTGATGTGTGTGTGTGTGCGCGCGCGCGCGTGCATTTGTGTGTGAATGCATATGCTGATGTCTCTGTGTGTGGGGTGGGGGAGGGGGTGAGCTGATGGCTAATGGAACTTATTCAGGTAAGTTTGGTTCATCAAATTGGGTTTGATTATTATGGTGCATTCATAGATTAATGAGGGCATACCTGTAGACATTATAAGGGTGTGTGTTGGATGGCATAGTGAAGGAAGGTGGCTGCTGCTAAAAGAAAAGTTGTGCCTTCCACTCCACCTAGAAACCTAGCCTGAAAGTCATTCATAACCCTAAAGTTCTCTGAACAAATATTGGGTTTGGAAATGGAAAATGAAAAAGGTAGAGGAAAAAGAAAGGTCAAGGTACAGAAAAGCGAAAAAGCAATTACACAGAAAAATGAGTTGTCATGCACCTCTCTCCAAGCCAAGAGAGACGATTCGCTCTTCAAGTACACTAGTCATGTAATTGTGATTTTGTTCAAGGGAGGATAAATTAGGAATTTATTATTAGTTTTGTCTTTTTATAGAATTTTCATTGTGTCACATAATTTGCACATGCATCACATGTGCACAATGACTCATATATATATATATATATATATAAAAGAGAATATCTATTTTGGTGTTACACAACTAATTATCTAGAATGGTGACAAGTGGCATATCATTTTTTTAAAACCTGACACAAGATAAAAATCATAAATAACTACATATAAGGGCATATTTGGTTTTCATAATTTAAAATTGATTCAAAAAATGTACTTAAAATAATTTCTAAAGCTCAAGCTTTGATATTATAAAAATATCATATTGCTAATTTTATCTTTTCACACGCATCGCTTTACCAAGATAACTTGTTTATATTATTCTTACAAGTTGTCATGGCACATGCGATGCGTGTGCAAAAATGAACATTAGTAATATGAAATTTTGTAATATCAAGCTTGGCCTTTAGTATATTTTGACTATATTTTCTAATGAATTTCTAATGACAACAATTACCTATTTGAAATTTGTTAAAAAAAAAATCAAGCATGATATATAAGTGTTTTAAAATATGAAAATCAAACATTTCCTTAAGGTAGTCATTTAATCTTTAATGTTTTTATTTTATATCACTTTTTAAGATTTTTCTTAGAAATAATTTTTTGGGCTAATTACACCTATGTCCCTGAGGTTTGGGGGTAATTATACGCGAGGACACAAAGTTTCAAAATGTAACACTTATGTCCATTGACAAACGGAACCCTAAAAATCCTAACGGTTTTAACAAAATGACTTTATTGCCCTTATGTTAAAAAGTTATTTTTTTAAATGCCATTGTCTCTTTTTAGAAAAAGAAAAACCCTAATTCTAACCACCCCACCCCTCCCCACCCCATCTGCATCCCCCTCGCCCTTCCCCGTCACCCACCCACCCCGCCTGCTTCCCTTCCCCGGCGTCGCACCCCGCATGCCTCCTCCTTCCTCGTCACCCCGTCACTGCCCACCCCGTCTACCTCCATGAATGTGGGCATCGCCGGCGACGTCACTCTTCCCCTTCATCTCTTCTCTCCTCCGCCACAGCAACCCACTCCCTCATTCCATGCCAGCAGCTCCATCACCCCACGCCGCCGGTAGCTCCGTCGCACCACGCCGCCGATTTTGAAGCCCTAATTTGCAAATTAGGGTTTTGAAGCCCTAATTTGCAAATTAAGGGTTTGAAACCTTAATTGACAGATTTAGACTTTTGAGAAATGGCAGATTGAAACCCTAATTGGCAGATTGAGAAATTAAAGATTGAACTCTAATTTGTAAATTAGGGTTTTGAAAAAATTAAGGTTTAATTTGAAAATTATAAAAATTATTTAGGATATACTGTACAAGGGCAGTATTGCCATTTTTAAAATACGTAATGATGAACAGTATATTTTTTGGATGGAACCCTAACGAATGGACACGGGTGATACATTTGAAACATTTTTGGTCACGGAATGTTACATTTTGAAACTTTGTGTTCTCACGTGTAATTACCCCCAAACCTCAGGGACATAGGTGTAATTAGCCCTAATTTTTTTTATCATTTTAGATTGATAGTTATGTAAGAACAAAAGAAGTGTTACACTGAAGGCATGTTCTCATTATATATTGTATTATCCATCTTAGCACACGCGATACGCATGTAAAAATAAAGTTAATAGTATGAATATGTTAAAAAATTGAGCATCACGTATAAGTGTTGATAATAGATTTAGTTTGTGAAAATCAAATATGCCCTTGTCAGTAGTGCTTTACTATTTAAGATTTTTTTTATCTTTGTGTCATTTTTTCAAAAAAAATAAAAATAAAATAGAATACCACTTGTTACCATTCTACATAGGTAACATCAAAAGAGATATTACACCAAAAGGGGTATTTTCTTAATATATAAATTTTATCGATATGAATTTTATGAAAAAGTAAACATCACATGTGTTTATTATCACATTCGATAAAATGAGTGAAAAAATAAAGTTAAAATATGAAATTTTTATATCATGCTTGATATTACGATTTCATAATATCAACCATTAACTTTTGGATGTACTTTAACTACATGTTTTGAATGTATTTTGACTCTATCTTTTTATAATAATTTTGAATTTTAGAAACCAAACATAACCTCTAATGTAGTTATTTAGCATTTAAATATTACCTTTTGTGTTAATTAAAAAAATTCTTTTGATGTTAAGTGTCAACGTTCTAATTGGATAATTATGTAAGTGATATACCAAAACATGTATTCTCTAGATCAGATCCTTCTTCAACATGAAAAGTAGAAGAATACCTTAATTGGTAAGTTTGTTGATCAAAGGGTTTTTACCCCCAGTTGGTTCAATTGGCAGTTAATCAATATTGGCATCTTCTGGATACTGTGGAGGTTGAGCTTGTGGGAAGCTTTTTTGCTTTTCACTTCACTGATCCCGTTGATTTAGAATGCCTTCTTGCTGAGAACCTTTGGAATATCAATGGAGCTTTGCTCTTTTTAATCCGTTTGCAACCTTTTCAGTGTGTTCCTAGGCTTAATTTTTCTGCTGTTAATCTCTTTGAGTGAGACTCTATGATGTGCCTGTAGAATACTTTCCTATGAGTTTGCTCTTAACTTTGGTGAAGTGTTGGCCGTGGACTGGTCTGATAGGACCGTTAAGACTATTTTTGGGTGTTAATTAAGGTTTTTCTTGATGAACTTTTGGTGGCTGGAGTGTATGTCCTAATAACTCCGAGGAATGGGACCTGGGTATGGAGTTCTTACGAGAAAGTGTTCAGGGTGTGTTATTGCTGTCGTGTGATTGAGCATGTAAATATTCTTGTTGCTTCTCTCTTGTGCATGCTTGTCGGTAGGTTGAAAGAGTGCTCAAACATTACTTTCTCCCTGGTAAAACTTGGATCTACTCTCAGGCACATCGGTCCTTGTTTATCCGTAGCCTGCATGCTTTTGCTAATTCTAATTGGTATATAAATAGCCGCATTAGAATTAAACCAAAGAGTAAGGATGCTGCAGAAATGAGAATGGATAATGGTTTGCATGCTGATAATAGTCCAAATATGGAAGGTTTTTATTTCTTCCATGGGCTTTCTTCTCCGACGAGTCCGTGGTCGACGGATTATACTATAAATTCTTGCACCAGCTCGTTGGATGACTTCTATTCCATGGATGATGATCCTGGGGATTGTACAACATTGGCGCTGGATTTTCAGAGTTAGCTGATGAACAACGACGATCGGAATGTGTGTTCTCCGATGTTGACTTCTACAGCCACCCGTCTGCTGCCCAGTCATTCTGTTAATCCACTCACTGCCACGTGACAGGAGTTCGGACTGCTGGCCTATCAAGTTCTGTGATCTCTCTTATCTTCGCCGGTTACAAAAATGGACAAACTTTCTTCATCGGATCAAGGGAAAATCTCGGCTGAACTAATCTTTGGGCCTCGTGCTCGGGCTTTGGATTTATCCCTCTTTGGACCATTTCCTAAATGTGATCTGCGACCTACTAATACAACTCCTAGGCTTTGAACACTTGATTTTAGCTCTGAAGGGAAAGCCCTATTTTCACAGGCTTGTGAGGACTTGGGCCGTGATTAGGCCTCCATTTGCATCTTAATTCTCTTGTTTCTTTACTTGACTGGTTTCTTCCATAGAGTCCAATCTACCTTGGGTTTGTCCTACTGCACATGATGTTGAAAAGGGACCGTCTGGCCTTGTGCACTCATCACTGACGAGTTCCCTGGCACCGAACATGACCTCTCACTGTTTAAGCCCTGTACTTCATATTTCTATGGACTCAGACTCTGAAGACTTGGAAATGGAGGATGTGTAACCTATTTTAGATCTTACAGTAGGAGCTTGTTCAACTATAGATCATGGTGCTTCCATGGTAGCTACTGGTGGTGATTCAACTCTCCCAGCCAACCTTATAGGTTCTCCATTTCAATCTCTGCCTGCTAAGACCCTTAGGCCTGATTCTCCCTCATTCTCTTATGCAGGCTCAAAGAAGCGCGACCAAATTCTCCGTATGACATTGCTGATGAGGCGTCCTCAGCAAAAAAAAAAAAAAAAAAACTAAGTCTCCACCACCTCATGCCCAAATTAGCCACTAGGTTTGTTTTTCACTACTGCAATTTCTACATTTTCTTGTCCCTGCCTTTATCTTATGCCTAGTAGTGTTTGTGTGATTGGGCATCTGTTATTTCACTTGATGAAATTGGGGTGGGCTTAATGGGTTTGGGATTGCAAGGGTATGATCTTATGGATATTGAGGATACTAAACATGTGCAACCTTTTGTCTTCTCTGAATTGTTTATTCCTGCAAGTTTAGCTTTGGTGGTTGGGTCACACCAACCACGAGTTGGTCAATGAAATTTCAAGCTGAAACTGTGGTGGCTTGGGTCAGTCCATCATAGTTTGTGCAACTTTTCATTTGATCCTGGTGCATCGGCCTAATGTGGTTTTCTGAATGGAAACTAAGATGGCCTATGCAACTGTTGCTAGTTTTCTTTCACGTTTAGGTTTCTTGGAGTTTACGGGTGTTGATTCCATCAATGCTAGTGGTGGCCTTTGGTTAGCTGGCAGTCTGCTATGTCCTGGTCTGTTATTTCGACAGACTAGCATATAATTTTAGCCTCCTTATCAATCCCCGCACGGGCCCTAGTTCACTTTTGTTTCCTCTATGGACACCCTTAGATACAGTTCTGACTCAGTACCTAACGCCAGATTGCCTCCTTTTTCTTTTCCTGTTTTGGGCCTCTCTGCCTGTGTGGTGACTTTAATCAGGTTTTGCACCCTCTGAGAAAACTGGTAGTCGATCAAGTGATATCTTTGGCTATTAATATTTGCGGAATTTTTTTAGAGCTATTTGGGTTGTCTGACATTTGTTGCGTGGGTCTTTCTTTTACTTGGGTCCGGGGTGCTCGGGGTTTGGGATTTGTGTTTGAAAAGTTTGATCGCATTATGGCATCGCCTAACTGGATAATCATGTTTCCTAATGTGACTGCTTCAAACTTCGAACACAGCCTACTTGTCAACTGAATCACTTTTAAAAACATCTTACGCCATTAATTCTACAAGATTATCAAATGAGTAGGAGAAATATCTGAAATCACATGGTTAGGTAGTGAATGGAGTTGGAATCCATTCATCGATTCACTCATGGGTGTATTTTTGCGGAGATTTTATGGAGAAGATTGAAGAGACATAAGGAGAAAGAGGATAGAAAATGGCTTACCTATCGGAGACGGTCGGCAATGAAGATCTCTTACCGGCGGCGGAGGAAGCTAAGAAGTCTTCAGCTCTCCTTTTTTTTTTCTCTCTCTTCTGCTCTCCTTTTCTAAACCTAGCCTGATAGTTTTTATCCCAAGTGCTTGGGATTGAAACAATACCCTCTGGCCGTGTTTGGCGACAAGGATAAGGATTCGTGATAAGATAAGGGCAGATAAGGCTAGACAAGCTATACCATCGGATAAGACCGGATAAGTAAAAAATCATATCCAGTGTTTGGAACAAGTCCGGATTATAAGTCAGATATGAAATTTACAAAGTAATATATATCTACGTATGTATCTATATATATGTGTGTGTCTATACATGTGTGTACACACATGTATACACACACACATATGTATATATAGATATATATATATACACATATGTATACATGTACATACATGTATATATATGTATACATATATATATATATGTATATATGTGTGTATATATATATGTATACATGTACACACATGTATGTATATATACATATATACATATGTACATACATGTATACATGTATGTATATATCAAGTTTAAATTAGGGTCCACAAGAGCCAGAGATCTCCTGGGACATGTCTCTCCTTGCTACTTCAATTATTTCGATTATGTGGACACTTGGGACAATGTCCTTTTATATCATAATAAGACACAAGCATTCTTGGTTTATATTCTTTTCCTGAAGTTTTGATGGAATTTTTCCAAATTAGATCGGGTATTGGTGGTTCAATTACAGACCAGATTTTGAGGAATGGCCCTCACAACTATCGGTAGCGGGAGTTTATGAGATTTGGTATTGGTTTGGTGCTTTTTTTAACTTCTGCTGGAAACCTTTTGGTGTTTCCAATGATGTGTTGTCAGCTGATAGTCTCTTTAGTGCCAAGGCTTCTTCGTTATTTCTAACTCTTCAGTGGCTTACTTCTCTTGCTTATTTCCTTGCTATTTTTCTACTGCCTCACTCTGATCTTCTGGTACAAATGACTCCATGGTATCTGAGTGATGTGCATAGTTCCACGTCTTGTGTGCTAAATAGTTGTAGAATGTTTCATTATGTACATATTGCCCGGAGAGAATACATTATTTTGGCTCTACCATCTGAACTGACTACTTTTGCACCTCGATCAAGTACTGATGTTCGACATGAGTGGATAGGACTCATCCAGAATGCTGAAGCATTATCCTAATCTGGGTGGTGCCTGATTTCCTTTGTGGTATTTTGCTTATGCAGCTGATGTGCTAGTTTCTAGTTTTTCCCATGTAGCTTTTGTATAGCTTTTAGATGTGTCATCTGACTTTGCCTGTTATCCAGTAAAACTTTATGTTACTTTATGTTATTTTATGTTTCATGCTATATATTTCTACATTTACCCAAAAGAAAGAAGAAACACACGCTCATCTTCACACACGCCACAGCTGCACACTTGCAAAAACACAGAATCACACACCCGTGCGAACACGCAATCACAATCATATAGAGGCGCACAAAAGGACAATTCTGCATTTGTGAATTGGTGGACCAACTTCTACAAAAAAAAAAAAATGGGGGTCGCTTGTCAGCTTTCGAGTGGGTTTGCGAGTTGTCACCACATAATCACCATAATTTAAGCAGTGACATATAATTGTCAGTTTGTAAACGGTGCAAGCACTTTTTTGGTAAATAAAAGGCTTCGTTAGACACTAATGCAGAAAATCCAATGGAAACCACATAATAATGGTTATCACAAATATGACTTCTTCTCCCGAAAGATTTTTGCAGTTTGGAGGCAAACAACCTCTGATCCGGTTGGAGGTATGTTTACAAAACTTTACATGAACTCCGTAGTAATTCATTTAGAGCATGTTTGATGGTTGGAAGTTGGAACCTTACATACCTTCAGCTATGTACCTACTTGTATGGCTATCTGTGTGTGCAAGGTGAAGCAATGGAGGTATTCCAATATCGCTTTTCTACTCATTTGAAGATGGCCATAAAAGGAAAAATTGTGTCTATAGTGGAGCAATTTAGTTATGCTGTCTAATTTTCACCGACTAATTGGTATAGAAACCAGTGCTAACTCATTGCTTCTTGAATAATTTATGTGATCTTACATTAAGAGAAGGTTGATTTTGATGGGGGTGCGGTGTACGGTAAAAATAAAATTGGTTCTTTACTTTAAATGGTTTTGTTACTTGGAATATTGATCTCGCACACTAGCAACTTACATCAAGCAAAATTGATAGAAACTTTCAGCATGAATTCCTGGCAGAGACACTGTGATCATGCTCTAACTCTGCCTTAGTTTGAATTGCTTTATTATTTGTATGGTATTCATATCTATGAAGGCATCCAACTCAAAAATAATTGGCAATGAGGAGAGAGACCTACAAGACTTATATTTTGAAGTATCATTTATTATTTATCCAATTTGGGATCAATATCTTTGAACACATGCCCTCACGTGTGGCCTGACTGATTTTTGAATGGGCCTAGCATGTGGAGAAATAGACTGGGTCACAGAGGAGGAACTAATGACATTGTCTGCTAGCTCTGGACCGACCAACTCTCCCTATTCAAAAAAGATTTTCGTCTCATTAATTGTACATACAACTAATTTAGAATGGCAAAGTTGTCCTTCAAATATTTGCTTTTGGGAATGGAACTCGAATTATGGATGGATGAAGTAACACATTCAATTGATTCTCGTTACAAATATTTAGTTCAGAGGGCAAAGGTTAAAACTGGATGCATATCGTCCCTCAACAAGGGTCACACAATGCAGGCGTCTTAATTTTTTTTGTTTGGTGTGTTCATTAAGTTTGAATGATTTTCCAACCACGTTCACTTCCTTGCATTCTAAAACCGTTTCTTCTCCCTTAAAATCATATAGTCTAAATGATTTAACATTCTTTCTAGCTAAGTGGGATAGAATAGAGACGAAGAAACTGTCATGGCTCATTAATCACCTTAGAGAGGATGGCAGTGCCTGAGTTTGAGTAAATTTTGATTGGAAGATGAATAGTAATATTTGCTACTGGTCTTTTTGAAGCAATTCGAAAAAGTAATTCCTAAGATAAAGGAGCAATTTTAGATATGGGCAATTTGTAGAATTTTTATTGTACCCTTAACATATTTTGAATAACTTATAATTTGTCTCGTGAATCTATTAAAGCTAGTGTTAAAGAATATAGTAGATTTCTCACAAAGCAATAAAGAAGATAATCTAAAACAATAATAGAAAATGGAAGCACACAAGACAAGATTTACGTGGTTCAGCGAAAGCCTACTCCACGGTGGTAGCAGCGTCCCTCAACATCGTACAATATAAGAAAGCTTTGTTACTTATATTGTACGATGTTGCTATTTTGTCAGGTTACAAATCCAGTTGAGCTTTGGGAGCGCGACTGTAGAAATATTAGAAATGATTTGCTCTACAATATGAGGCATGAGATGAGAGACATCAGCATTCGTGTTAGAGATGAAGAATGAAAAAAATTGGACCGGTGGAGATTGAGTTCACACTAACAAAAATGGTAGATCCCTTAGAGTTTTCACTTATGCCCTTGCCTGATGCACAAGCTTCTAACTTAGTAACTAACAGACTAATAAGAGAAGCACTAGATTATGATAGCCTGGAAGAAGGCCGTCTCTTTGAGGCATTGTTTCCCACTTTAAACGTTAAACAATGTTCAGTTTTTGATGCAGTATTAAAGGCATTAGAAAAATAAAATGGGTGGATTAGTCTTTGTCCATGGTAGTGATGGAACCAAGAAAACACATTTCTGGAGAACCGTTATTGCAAGGATGAAGCAAGAGAAAAAAAAAGTTGTTTTCTCAGTGGCGTCATCTGGCATTGTTGCGCTTCTGCTACCGAATGAAAAAGTTGTGCATGGCCTCTTCAAACTTCAACTATCTTTTGATGAATTCTCATGTTGTGCAATCAATCGCCAAAGTGATCTTGCAGGCTTAATAAGGGAAGCATTGTTGAACATATGAGATGAGGAAACAATGATACATCGTTATGGATTTGATGTACTTTAAGAAACATTCTACATGGAAACGAGTCAGACTCGAGCGAGCATATTTTTTGTGAAAAGTCAGTTGTACTTGGAGGCAATTTTAGACAGACATTACCAATTGTTCGGACAGGTGGAAGTCAAGCCACAGTAGCAACATCATTGCTTGAATCAACAATTTGGAACCACTTTCATGTGATGCATCTATGAACAAATAGGTGTGTCATGGGCGATCATGCTGTGAGGACTTTACGAATGAGCTAACCGACTTTGCCGGTTGGGTGATAAAGATAAAGTGATAGAAAGTTGTTGAGAACATCTTTTATTGATGGAAGTGAGACAAATTGGAGAGCATCTTGAACAAGTTCTTCATCCATATGCCAAAATGCAATACTTCAGCTAATAAGTGCAACTTATCCAGACTTTGGGTCACGGTATTTTAATTCTAATTATCTAAAGAGCGTGGTATCCTGACACCAGAAAATACCGATGTAGATGAATTAAATTGCACAATACTGTCTATGATTCCTAGCGAAAGTATAATATATCTAAGTGCGTATACATTCAGTGATAGTGAGACCACTGACTTGGACTAGAACCTAAATCCACCAAAAGTGTTGCACGCAATCTCTTATCTAGGACAGCTAGGCCATTCTTTAGAACTCAAAAGGTGCACCAGTGATACTTCTGCGAAATCTCAACCAGTCCATATGTTTATGTAATGGAACGCGTCTCATAGTTGAAAAAATGGGTGATAGAGTCATTGAGGTGCAGGTCATTACAGATTTACGATGTAGCGCTATTGTTCTAATCCTGCATACCTTTTTGCCACCTATACCTAACAAACATCTCTTCTATTGAGAAGGAGACAATTTCCATTGAAAGTGGCATATATGATGACTACAAACAAAAGTCAAGGGCAGACATTAAAGAATGTTGGTGTGTGTCTCCAAACCGTGTATTCTCTCATGGGTAGCTTTGTGTGACGGTATCATGTGCGGGGGAGCCTGCGGGCTTAAAGATCCTGATAGCTAACTAAGATGACATGTCGTTGGGTCACATGAAAAACATATGTACCATGAAGTTCTTAATGCTATTTCATCTTAATGTTTGTGATCTCTTTCTGCTTTACCAAATTGGTTGGTGGTATATGTAAATGTCAACTAAGCTTCTTAATGTACATTGCGGAACTTAATAGCACGCCCCTGATGATTTAAGTTGTCAATAATGTAATATTTAGCTTTCGTGTGACGTGTTTGGATTTTTTTAATTATCATATCTTCCTCATGTGGTTATGATCACCGACACTAATAATAATGTCATGCTCTATGTTCTCATTAAACTGAAGAAAAAAAATTACAGGAAAAATGATCACCACACACACACCTTTTGCGTTTTTAAATCTACTCTAACAAAAATAGAACGTGAAAGCTCGACTGGTCAGGAGGATTATTCTTTGTGGGCATGATTGAAGAAATAAGGCCTACAAGAATAGGAGAACATCATCAAAGCAAATTATTGAACAATATTGCATAAGAGTAATCACATGTTTAATTCATCAGGGTGATGCTATACAAGGGATGGTAGCTACGAGTGAAGTGGATTATTTTAATGAGCAATTGAATGAGAAAAAAATTTATTGTCTAAAAGCGGTTCAAATTTATCCAGTTAATTTGAGGTGCAACTTGATACATCATCAGTAATAGCTATATCTTATGGTGGACACCATTGTTGAGCGCGCTTTCACAAGTTTTTCTTAGTCAAATTACATGACATAGGTCAATTTGTCACGCGGGATTACACCTTGATAGGCACATTGAGGTGAATTGTTAGTACTACATCGTATCATCACAAATAAAGTAGAGATAACACTACTGTCTATTCTTGCAGATGTTATTGGTTTGATTGTATCTGTCACGGAATGTTAAATTACACAAAGGGATGATACACCAAAGAGAAATGTTGTGCTCATTGATCCGAGGTTCGTTCCGTAAACTGCTTACCATACTTTGTTAATAAGTTGTTAATTTTATGAATCTTATAGAGCACTATAATGATTATTGTGCTAAGTTTGTCTTCACAAAAAAAAGTATGATTACCAATAGGACTTACTCTCTCGGGCAGACTTGCAACTGTAGAAGGGAGGAATGTGTTTGAAAATGTGGCAAACAACATCACATTGATTACCACGAGTGTATATGTTAAAGAGTATAAACGTATATGCATCTTTACTTTGAATCTTACCTAAATTTAGGATTTAAAAAATACGCACTATAACATCGAATATATGAAAGATTAAGTCTATCGTCTAGCAGCTTCATCAAATTGCATATTAACATCAAACATGAAACTAGTAAATCAATCAGGAAGTGGTAGGGAAAAAAATGATTTATGTGACAACTTCTTTATTGAATTTAGTGCTTATTTTAGTTACACCTATCAGTGATACGATGAATGTGGTGCTAGGTTTAGTGCAAATCAGAATGCAAAATAGTTGGTCCACTGGAATAGAACACATGATTTATCTGTAGAATGCTAATTCATTGACATGGAGAATCTTTGGTACCATTTATGTGGTATTATGTAGGTCAAATACTTTCCCATAATGGTACGTATCTAATTCATTGACATGGAGAGTCTTTGGTACCATTTATATGCAGCATGCCAAAACAAGGTGAAGTACCAAGGTGGTAGGGCAACATGTAATACTTGCAACGGAGTAGAAGTAGAAGTTGTATCCATGTATGTGTCAAACAATGGGTATTAACGGTACATGTTGTAATATAATAAATGAGTAATCCTTGCTGGTGTTCTTGAAACCAAGTACGAACTACACGTTATAGTATCTGATTCAAGTGACAATAAGCAACTGATTCTCTCAAATAAGCAAGTCGAGTACATTTTACAGTGTTCAACATCCCAGTTACAACTTTTGAAGCAACGATACATTTTATACATACACATCTTTCCTATTTTAGTTTCACGGACGTTATTGAGTTTAATATGGTAGTGGTTGTAGGGTTATGGAGATGACCTGCTACAACCAATACGTGGTGTTGCTAAAGCACGAGATGTATTCATTTATAGTATGTGCACCAAGAAAGGCGTATGAAAAGGCATATCTTACGTGTGTAGCATGGGTGCTAAAGTTGAATTGGGAGGAAGAATGTTTGCATGCATGGTAAAGGTTTCATGACGAGAAGCATGAAGATTAAATAGAAATAAAAATATTACAGACGGACATGTAGTTCAAGAATTACCAAAAGAAATCTACTTATTAGACTTGCAATATTCAGTAAGAATGTTGAGAAGAAGATTTTGCACACGGACGTGTAGTTCAAGAATTACCAAAAGAAAACTAAAAATGATGAAAGAATAAGCTATGTTATACTTTTTGTACATATAATAACTAGCTGAGAATTGTACATACTTTGCTCATAGGTTGGCGTACTTTTGATTATTTTTGTATGTAATTGCTCTGTAATGTATTTGATCAAAGATTAGTAAATGTTTATGCTTCCCTGCATTACACGGGATTTTAGCTGTTAGACTTTAAAACAAAATCGGCAAAGCAAATAAACTAAATAGTAAACTCCAAAGACCCTGGGCTTATAGGTATTAAAGCACAATGACCAAAGTCCAAATTAACACAAAAATATCACAAACAGAACAAAAAGGAACATCCGAAGTGGACGTCACATGACCCGATAAATATTCCCGAGAACCCAATCACGACCAACTAGACCACGCAACAGAGCGCGCAACCACTCCGCACCACCAACACACCCACATCCACCTCAACCAGCACCACCCACCTACAGCACCATTGCCACAGCACTGGCACACAACCACCCACCCTATCAGCAACAAACGGAGGTCGTCTCACACAAGTACAACAACACACGAGACTACAACTACCAACCCCATCCCCACCAACCGAGACAGCCACTAGACATGACCACAAACCGCCAGCGTGCGCACCAACGCAACTAGCTCAACACCAATCGAAGAGGGCATCAAACTAGGGCAGAAGGGGGAGGGACGAACCCTAGACTGAAAGTATTACTATTTTGGCAGGCGAAATATGTTATGAATATCGAAAAAAGTAGCAGCACTCGGATTTTAAACATGGTATAGTTACATTTAAGAAAATTGCATACCTAAATAAGTAGCGAACATTGCAAAAAGTAGCATTCCTCGAATTTCAAACATTGTAACTATATATAAAGGAAGTGCACTTGTGTGAAAATAATATTTGGTGAAAAAGTTTACGGGCTGACCACGTGTCAAGTTATTAGCAACGACAAAAAGCCACAGGATCAATGTAGTAGCTCGCCTTAAGCCAAAATGTCTCAACACTGATCCAAGGACGAAAACTTTTGATTGGTAGAATTCAAGGATAACTGGAATTGCATGCAAGACATTCATACAACCAGTTCTATTTCTTGTGCTATGCTGTAGTACTTTACAAAGAACGACATATCAAAGACATCTGAACTTTACAAGGGAGGTGTGTATGAAAGTTTTACAGAAATGCTAAACGATTCAAAAAGAATATCCACAAGGCAGCAAGGTTTCAAGTTGACGTACCGCTGCCCCCAGGACATCGTTATATGCAACTTTGCAAATGTTGAAACAATCAACTGTGCACACACTGAAGTAGCGGCATGAAACCTTAAAACCGCAGATGATGAAACGAGTTACTTGTAAATCCATTCATTTGCACGGCCTCCGGACTCGTCCATGTCAATAAAAATGCTGACAGCCTGTAGCAAAATTAGATGTTATTCTTGAAACGAGACATGTCCCGTTGCAAACGATGTAAACATGTTTCCTAATTTGACTCCACAATGATGCAGAAGAGCTTCCTTAATTACATGATATAATGCAATTAGATACGAATCTTGCTTTTGCACCGAAAGGCCCCACATTCCATGGCCTAGCCCTTATATAAGTAACTCACAGCTGGATAAAGCAACATGACCAATCCGGATTTCAGATTTATCGTACTTCTCTCTCAACAAGTGCAAAACATAATAGTACATGAACTTGTGGACATTCCCATATGTACATGATGAAAATAATTCAAATCACAAAACAAGCCCTTCTGCCTTGAAAGGTAACTAACACTTCAGTTACTGAACTTTTTGGTCCTCTGTAACTAAGTGAGATTCTTAAGGTAACGCAATTCAAACATTTTCAGATAAATGTCAAAATGGGAAAGCGAAACATCCTTGTGAAGGATTCTACCAAGTGTAAGTCTTCTAAGATCCTAATAGCCTCTGCAGTGCATGTCTCAAATTCGGAGAAGCTTTTTTAGATCATATTACTAATTGATGAACAATTCTGCTTGCTAATTGATGAAAGGAAATAAATCAACAGCTTTTAGTGAATAAAGGCTGAGAAGATTGATCAAAACAACTTTTTCATGAGTTACATTAAGTAGAATACAGAAGTAAGCATTGAATCAAAAGGGATGGAAACGACCGCACCTCATAATCCAAATTGTTTGTTAGCCCAAAGGCCCAACATAACAAAAACAAGTCACACGCAAAAGAGGATTCGCACTGAAGCCTGTCAGGGGGTAGAATATAATACTCTAGAAAACTGACTTTAGTAGTGAGGGTATTTCGATAGTGTGGGTGTTGCCTATATTAGAACATAAATCTCCAAGAATTGGCAGAGAACTTGAACGAAATAGATCATCTTTAAGAGAAATTCTTCACAAGTTGAACATTTACTAAAAGGAAACAAATGATGAAGCTAATTACTTAATTCTCAAAAACAAGATTCTCTAAACAAATGTAGCAGAACCCGATTCAATGATGTGGACTGGATCCGCTGCACTGGTAGAGTATTTGACGGACTAGACTCTTAATGGGCTGGGACAAATTCGTCATAGGTTCTTGGGAATTGTCTTCACAGAGTTTACGTAATAGTTAGTACATCCCACACCTATAAAAATTCTTGCACATGTTTGTCACCTGGACCTCGGCTAGTGGCAACCATTGTGAGATAATTGTAGGATGGTAACTTTAATGACAATCACAAATTACCAGGTGTTATTTAATTATCGTCGGAATGATTTTTATTGACAGATAGGAAGCTGACACATGTCCCCTAAAAGTATGATATGGCCAAAAGACCAATTTGGCAATGATTATTGTTGTAATCATCTTTCAAAATATCACAATGAGGTGGGCTGGCCAATCAGAATACATCATGCATCACCTTGAAGTTTCAAGCCATTAAGATGATGCAATAACAATGGTGTTTATCTCTTTACAAAATAGAGATAATCATCAAGGAGATGCATAGTTATACAGGGGTGAGCCCATAGTTATTATAGGCGCAGGCACACTTAAAGCGCAAATGGTCCCTAGAGCCTAGGCGCAGGCTCGCGCCTTTCTGAGGTGAGGCGCAAAATAAAAATAAAAAGATACTAGTGCATTAAACCAATAAAATCACGTAAAAATTTTCAAAACATGGCAATTTAACAAATTTTCAACAATAGAAATAGTATCAAATTTAATGAAAAGTAGTTAATCCTAAGTGAATTTAACAATGTCATCTTCATCATTCTTCAAAAGGAATCATAGGCCCCAAGTCTGGTAGAGATTCCTCCTCAATTTCATCTTCTTTGTCTAAAAGGTGAAGTGAAGGAGTATTTACTTAAAAGAGAGAAACAATTGGAGATGGGACGCTAGCACAATGGACAATAATAAAAGAATCGATTGATTAGGGATTGAGAGTTTTAGGGTTTTTTGTGGTTTAGATATTGGTTTATTATGTTATGAAACAAAAAAAGCAAAAACAATGAACGGTTGAGATGATGCCACGATTTAAAAATAAAAAAAATTAGGATATTTGGGCTTTTCTTTGCACCACCACCACTGCCTTGCGCCTGGGCACCTAGGCACGCGCCTTTTCGAAGGGGTTGCGCCTAGCCCTAGGCGAGGCGCAGGGAGTGCGCCTTGCGCCTAGGATGACACTAAATGAGCCTTGGGGAGAAAAGACAAAAAAATTACGTCAAGCCACATAGAGCACCAAAGCTATCTGTTATCTCTAAAAGTATACAAAGTCAAGCTACTAAATGTGCTCTGTAAAGATCGCCATCTTTTCTAGAAAGGGTCGCCCTACTCAATCCGAGATCAAGCTACAAACCCTCGAACTAACGTCTTCAAGTCCTGCAGCTCCTTCATTCTCGCTCAAATCTAAAAAGAATCGGGCAGTTTAATTCAGGATAGTTGCTAGCCCATGAAATGAAGTTTATGAAAAAGAAGAAGACGACTCTTGTTGAGAGATTCATTCAGAGATTGTGCTCTCTTTCTTACAAATTAAGGATACACACACACACACAGATACAGATATATATATATATATATAAACATATACACATACATATATATACAAGCACACGCATATATATATATATATATATATATATATATATATATATATATATATTTTTTTTTTTTCTTGTTCTTTATTTGCGTACTCGAAATTTGTACATTCGGGCACGCCCCATGGGACCTCTCCTCATTACTATTCAACCCTAAAGTTTCAAACTTCAGTGGCTCGACAAGTAACTAACTTGAATACTCTTGGGTCTCAAGCTTTGCATGCCAAATCTAGTAGTTACAAGGACTAGCAATGAAAGTCGAAATAACGTGAAGGCTACAAATCATATGCTTTCAGAAAGTACTACCTCCGTGATGTCAACAATAAAATTCAATGCCACCAACAAGAGTCATCCTTTCAACATCATCGGGAACAAAGGGTGCTACATTCATCTTTTCAAGCATGTGTTAAGAGTCTGCTCCTTCTTACATGCCCAAATTTACACCAGAGTATGACCTCAACTCAAGCAGTAGCTCCAGCTCTCCATCTCTTTCCATGACTCGCGATCTACAAAGTCAACAAGTTCTACGAGTCTTCTGACCATGAAGTCCTGATGGTAACGATGGTACAATCAAGCTTTATTGAAGATCGTACGGGGAACATGACAAAGGCTCTCAAAAATCTTATAGAATGCGATAACCATCGAAGCTCTCAGATTAATTATTTTGCTTTGCAAAGTAGATCTTATGAAAAATCTTACAATGCTGGAACAGATAGCGATGAGCTCAAAGAGCCAACAAAGTCCAAAGCTTCAGAAATCAAGGTTCCTCTCGATGAACCTTTACCAATCTATCAACTGCAAGATTTTATCATGGCACAATTGCTTAAAGTCAACTTGGGAGATCCAAATTTTCAAGTCCTCAATCAAATTAGGCACACAAAGAATCGAGTGCTTGAAGATGCTAGAAAACTATCAACAGGTGAACCTTCAACAATTTAGTGGCAAAGGAGATAAAAGGCAGCATATTGCTCAGTTTGTGGAGACATGTAGCAGTGCTGCCTCTGATGATAATCTTCTACTGGTCATTAAACAGATAAGCTTTTAACTGGTACACGTCTTGAGCTATATTGGACAGATAGTTGGGAAGACATAGAAAAAGAATTCATCAAAGGCTTGTTTAGTACTCGACGTACTATCAGCCTTGTCAAATTCGCGAATACTCGCCAAATGGAGGATTAGCCAATAATTGACTGCACCAACATAAGGAAAAGCTTAAGCCTTGACTGTAAGGATAGATTGTCTGAAGCCTTTGCTAGGGAGACGTGCATGCAGGACTCTGCAATATTCTACAATCATCAAACCAAATGTTTGAATGAATTAGCTGTACGAGCTCATAACATCGACCTCAACATCTAGCGACATAGAACATGACCTCGTTGAAGATCTGCATGGTGAGGGTAACTTTGCAGATGTAAACGTAAATTCTGTGGAAGTCAAAGAAGAAAGTAAAGCCAAGTGCTCGAAAGAAGAAGACATATTCAACGAGTCAAGTAGCAATTCTTCCTGCTGTGTGGAGGCAAAGCAAACAACTTTTGACTCTCTTGATGTGAAGGCGAAGCTACATCGAGCATGACTTCAATTATCGTTAAAGAACAAAAGCTTGTTATTTCTTCAAGCCAACTAGACATTCTTGATTTGGAAGACACAGACAAACAAGGCTGACTTACAGCATAAAGTTTGGATTATTCGATCTGGCTAGAGTTGAATATGCTCCAATCTATATCTCGAATCAGTATACTACATCAAATTAAAGTGATATCAACCGCTCCCTGTTACAAACCTAAACTGTCCACGATACTCCTTGACCTGAGTTAAAACCATCTGCAAAACGGTTTTCAGCAAGGCTCCCTCATAAGAGTCAATACTGAATTCAAAACTTTCAAGAACTTTTTCATACAAGTTGAAAATGTTTGCAAACCTATTCTCAATGATGCTAGCCTGTACAAGTTGATGCTAAACTCAAAACACGAGCTAAATGCGTGTGCAAAACTGGTTCCAGTGATACCCCCATATATGAGATGAAGCTGCACTCAAAATCAAAGAACTCCTTGACACGAGTTGAAAATGCTTACATGTGTATCGGTGATTCTACCCTACAAGATGCTGCATTCAAAATCAGAGAAATTCTTGACACGAGTTGCAAACGTCAGCTCCTTTATAGATCGTCTGCCAAGGTAATTTTGATGAACGAATTAAAGCTGCAAATTGGAAATGCATTTGACTTGATCACTTCAGGGTCATAGGCAACTTATAAGTTATACCTATACCTATATTCCGATTTCAAATCCCAAAATTGAAAAATCATCCACTTTTGACGTGCCTGTGGCCATGTCTAGAGGGGCATTTGTAGAAGGGTAAATTTTTCGCCAGTTACAACTTGCCACGTGTTTTCAATTTGCCTTTCGTATAATTATTAATCGACAAATAGGAACTCAAAACTTTCTAGAACTCTTTGATACGAGTTGAAAATGTTTGAAACATAATTTTCAGCGATGCTCCCCTATACCAGTTGATGGTGAACTCAAAGCACGAGCTAAATGTGTCGGCAAAAATGGGTTCAGTGATACTCCCATATACAAGTTGAAGCTGCACTCAAAATGAAAGAACTCCTTGCACGAGTTGAAACTGCCTATATATGTGCATTAGTGAGTGTCCCCTACATGAGTGTTGCATTCAAAATAAAAGAAACGTTTGAGACGAGCTGCAAACATCAGCTTCTTTATAGATCGTCTGCAAAGAGATTTTTGACGAACAAGTTAAAGCTACAAACTGGAACTACGTTTGACTTGATCACTTCGGGGTACATAAGCAACTTAAGACCTAAACTCTGAGTTCAGTAACAAAATAGAAGAGTCGTCAACTTTTGATGTGACCGTAACCACGACTCGAGGGGGCATTTGGCTAGATTTTATGCCAATTACAAACTGCCACGTGCTAAATTTGTCGACAAATAAGAAGCTAACATGTGTCTCCTAAAGTATGGATATGACTAAAAGACTAATTTGACAATGATCACTGTTATAATTACCTTTTGGTATGTCACACTGAGGTGGTCTGGCCAATCCAAATACATCATGCATCACTTTGAAGTTTTAGCCGATAAGATGATACCATCTATCTGGTACTTATCTCTCTACAGATTTAAGGGATAATTATCAAGTAGATAGAGTCTTATAGCAACACTCTTATTTATCACAATATAAAGAGGGTGATCCTTGCAGAAAAAGACATAAAATTTCACAACAAGCCAGAGAGAAGACTGCCAGACTAAAGCTCTAAACTCTTGACAGATTTTCTATAAAAATTTTCAAAGCCAAGATACTATATCTACTCTACAAAAATCGTCCTGCTCAATCCGAGATAAAGCTACAAGCCCCTGAATTGACGTCTTCAAGTTTGTAATGTGGCCATCATTCTCAGTCAAATTTAGAAAGAATCACGCCGTTTAACTCAGGATCAAGCTGCTAGCCCTCAAATCGAAGTTTGTGAAAGAGAAGACTCAGAGGGCTCCATCTTTATTCAGAAATTCATTCAGGAATAGCACTTCCTTTTTATAAATCAAAAATCCATTTGTTTTTGTCGCCATTTCTTGTTCTTTATTTGCCGAGTTGATATGTGTTCAGTCATATACAAACATCTTTAAGCCAAAACCTCTCTTGTTTTCAAGTGTTTGAGATCCTTAATAGAGACACATTTTAGTGGCAGGAGCTTAACTTTGTTGTACGTCTACCTTTGAAAATCTTTAGTGCACGTGTGTTGCATTCAGAAAGTTATTCCTTGGTTTTGATACACCAAGCAGCTCGCGAGAAAGCTATTAAGAGATCTCATTGTATGTGGGAGGCTCCCTGTTGAGCATCCGACTGCAGTTGATCTTCATCCAAAGATGGTCTCCGTGGTGGAGAACCGGCAGCAAGAACATATGGCTTGAACAAGTGGACGCAGTGACAGTTGAAGACCATAACACTATTCATTGTGGTGCCTTTCTGTTTGCTGTGTTCTCTATTTTGTTTCTTTTGTTATTTTTTGAACTGCTAATGTTGATTGCAACTATTAGCACTTTATGCACAACCAATCAAAAAGAGTGGAGGTAAGCTTTTTAACCAACATAGTCACACCCCTGTTTGGGTTGCACTGGGTCTAGGGTATCATAAGTTTATTAAGAACAAACTATGTTTGCTGCTATTATTGCACAAGTTCAAAAGGTCAAGGTACTTTTCCTGTTTCGAACGCCAAGTAATAGATTAGAAAGCAATGGCCCAAAAGCAACAAGTAACTGTTTCCATGACAGATAGCATTAACACCAATCATATTTGCAACTCTAAAGTGCAGCATGTTTTTACTTGCTGTTAGTTAGAAACTAGAAAGTGTTAAGAAACCATACGTGGTGTATGATAAAGCTAGATATTTTTTTTAATTATTAAACATACTTTATTCACTACACAATCAACATATAGGACTGGGGTCTCAACTGTAATCTTGGGTATTTCTTAATTCTATAAAGAAGTCTACGAGGACAGAATAGGATATCGACTAAACCCTTCCACCCTCCTACGAATGTGGATATGCAAGTATGTGCATGATAATGTGCCAATATTTCTTCTTGTTGCTCACTAGAAGATATTGGAAAAGATCTCAGCAGATCAGTTACCTTGCCTATCCTTGGCCGCTCTTTCAACTTCGTTAGGCTATCCCGAATATGTGAAACAGCTCCCCAGCATTTTAATGTGTTTGCCACGTCGTCAAGTCTCAATAGATACTCTTCTTCACTAAGCGGAAAAGATCTCTGCAAGAATAAGCGGATGGAAAGTATAATCTAGTGCTAAATACTATGTTCAGACATTCAAAAGATAATGCACACTCTTCCACGTACTGTCAACTTTTAATGTTAAGTCCCAAAATCTTGGGGTAGATTAAAATGCAGATGATATCCAGATATTCAAAAATAATGCATCCACTCTTCCAATTATGCTAACTTTTATGGTGAAGTCCCAAAATCTTGGGTAGCTATCTCTAACAAAATGAGCATTAGAACGTAACCCCAAAGTAATATGCCAATAGCTTCAACACGTTCAGAAATTACAATAGCACAGACTCAAGGACTTTTTGTGTTTATGTAAAGAATTAAGGAAAGAGAACAAGACTTGTATCATCTTCACAGCAAATCAGCTCAATGCCACGAAGCACAAACGCAACGAATCTAGTACTCAAACTCTTCTAACTGTTAGGGGTTTACTTACTAAAAGCTTAGCCATCTTCCAAAGGTCTAAATACATCGTATCAAGATAGAATAAAGCATACTTGTTTTATATAAACTGGGACCTGACTGAATTATCAAAGATACTCAATAACCTAATTTGACAAAAAAGCCATCATAAGATCTAATAGAATTGACGCTCTAAACCCCTAATAGTAATCCCAAATTACTAAAGCAAAAATCCAACAATCCACGGAACAAAATTTAAAAAATCCACAATAGCACAAATGAATAGTCTGAAAAGCAAAATTTAAAGAAGTCCAATAATTAATCTATAAGACTATCCCACTTTCTTGCTGGTGCACCCCGCATCCCCAGCATTTAGAAATATTCTTCCTCAATATTGGAACAAGTTAAGAACAAGAGTAGATGGGGGCTGACGTGGCATCCTTTGAGACTTGAATTGCTAAGGGTAGCATCGTCAAGGCAGTTCTCAGACAGAGAGCTCACAACAAGATACTTTCTGTCAGTTTTTTCCTTCTTTTGGATAGAAACTATCTGTCATTTTTTGTTATTCAAACCGTGTGGAAAGATGAAAATGAACTTTCAAAAACAGGAACCTCATGAACGCTAGATTCACTATGAAACGAACTTCAACTTTAAGCTTACTTTCACCCTCCACCACAATCCCAATATCTAAATGGCATACTCCGAGACATGAAAATATTACTTTACCATGATAATGGCGTGATCTCCTGAAGTGCATCAATATACTAGTACAGGTGTGTTTATGTTTTTGTCCTTCCAACATATACAATCACATCTGAGCTGTGGCCATGTGCCTGGAAGCACCAAAAGCTATCTACATGTCTAAGGTACAGGTGTAGTGGACATGGATGCTTCCCTTTAGGATGTGGAGGACAAAAAGAATGATACGCATTTATACCTAAAATGCTACTCCATTTATGCAATAACCGACTGGGAAAATAGATTCCTGATCCTAGGTAAATGCTCTGGCACAGAATAATAAATGACATACTTCACACCAGCTAATATTCACCTTTTTCGTTTTTCAGAGTTCAGAAAATTCAACATATCTTCGACACCTGATAGCAGTCATGATAAAAATATAACTGTAACCCGACCCAGAAGCAGAAATTCTCTACTAACTTCTTCTCACCTGTTCCACGTACTTCCACATGACATTCAACGCAAGGAGATTTTTTCCCATAAATTCCTGCATTAGAGCATGTGAAGTGTTAGTTACTGTTATAACAGTCACATAATTCACTTCAACAGAATGCAATAAGGATCAGGAGGCAAATCTAGAAAGCAAATATTTGATTCTTCGCTTATGTGGTCCAGTTTCTATGTGGAGGATACATTTCTTTCATCAGTGCTGGTCCAGTTTCTATGTGGAAGAAGATACATGCCTTACTCAAGGCGCATTGGGGGGGAAGAAGATACATGCCTTACTCAAGGCGCATTGGGGGGGAAGAAGATACATGCCTTACTCAAGGCGCATTGGAGCCTCCCTTGCTGTTGAGAGGGCTACTAAGAGCTGGAAACTCCATTATGTATAACCAGTACGTTTCATTCCACCAACTCTGCAACAGAATTATAATACCATATGAAAGTACATATGCTATCCTAATGCACCCTTGTACGAAATCCTCTAATCTTTACTCTCGGAACGAGAGTTCTTTTTGGCAGAGGAGAAATGACAGGTAATGATAAAGAATCTGGATGTAACTGGATTGAAGATTTGATTAGTATTCAATTATGAGATTTTCATTGTTCCAGATAGGTATATAGTTTCTTTTAAGTTATTTATTTGCCCATATAAACAGGCCTTTTATGCAATGGACTGTTAAGCTTTGATATTGATGTTTGTATTAGATAAATTCTTTCTCTATCGTGCGGCGGAATGAAGCAGGTTGTGTCCAATCCCTTTGAGTTTGCTAATTCATTTCCTACGCCAATATTTGACTCTCGCGCCGATTTTCATTCCAATTTTGCTCCATGTATGGGAAATTTAATGCATGCTAATGATGTCAATTGTGAGAAGCTGAATTTAAAGAAGGAGATCATGTTTGTCCTAGCTTTTGCGCCTTACTGTTAAACATGGACCTGATGCACTTTACCTAACTTATCATCTTTTTTTAGTATTCGTCCCGTTTCTAATGCAGACATGTTTTTCTCGAGGCACATTAGAGCCGCCCTTAACAAGTGAACTTGGATCTGGAGACTCCGTTTCGTATGAGCAACACCGCGCAGCAGCATATATATTACTGTATATAGGACACGGATGCTATCCTTATGCGCATCTGAACAACATCCTCTTTTTTTACTCTCGGAATGAGAGTTATCTTCTGAATAATTGGATTGAAGACTAATAAGTCTATTATGAGATCTTTAATATTGCACAAGGTCATTTAGTTTCCTTGTAAGTTAATTATTTCCCTATATAAATAGGCCTTTTTTGTAATGTATTGTTTAGCTTTGACAGATTGATGTATGGTAACAGATAATTTATCTGTCTTTCATCGGCTCACAACCCCCTTATCCATATGGTTTCTATCTCTGCTTTGATTTCTTCTTCCTCGCTAATTCGAGAGTCTAATCTCTTCTTCTTGTTTCCCGTGTCTTCTACCCATTTTGCCTCTAGTCATGTAGAGGTGCTACATAACTAGAACTATCTTAAACTTAAACACTACAGGTACATGTTTGTCTTCACAAGCCTGAAACTAAAGATAATCTAACCAACGTGGTGGAGGACACAAGCTTTTGAAATCCAGAGCACAAATAGGAGCATCGTACATTCGAATAAATCATGGGTTGTGCTTTATAATTGACCTCATGTGATATCACTATACCTCTACATTTTTCTTAGTTAGGTCTCCAATCCACTTAATTGCGACTACAGGTTTATGCGTTGACAACTGCTCTCAAAACTTTCAAATTACTATGCTCAATCTGTTGACAAAAGCAAGCTATTCAACGAGGAATTGTAGCCACCCTCTGAAGTCCGCACTCTCAATCTTCCTTGGTAGAATTTGCATCCTGTTTGAAGTTCATGTATCAATATGGAACGTTTCTTTCTCCCTCTCATTGCTACAGCTTCAATTTCAAAATAATGTCTGGCAGCAACTTACCCTCGCATCAGCTAGGTTCATTACTATTAAGGCTACTGAAAGCATTATTTTCTGGTTATTGCATGATGTGCTCTAGTTGGATGCTTTGCGAAGTTGCTTGCTGCAGGATTTTAAAAGCTAACTGCTTTTTTTTTGGACTGCAAGTATGATAAATTGTCTATGTTGATTGGTACTGGGTATAATATAGCTTTGGAACAGAATGTTAAGTTTTTCTTGTATGTTGTAACGCTTGAAGTACGTTAGAGGGGTTTTTGCTTCTGCGCTGGAAAGGAAGGGTTGAACTTACTCAAGTAGGACTTCCAGGGTTGGGAAAAAATAGGATTCATGTACTTAACTGCAAGACACAGCTTATCCGATGTGCGGTATATAAAAGCATCTGAACTTGTCTCCTCATGCGTGCAAAAGTGGACGGCTTAAAATCAAAACCATTGGCATTGGGAGAATGGGCCCAATGTTAGTATACTTAACTGAAAGTCTTAGCTTGTCAAATGTGACACGTCATTAACATTAATCAACTCCACATTATGTCAGAATATTGGTTTTTCTAGATTTCCATATCCATTAGTTCATTTACACTAAATCATGTTTTTACTTGAAAGAAAACACTGTTAAGATAATTTACAGTAAAAGAAGGAACATGACTCCTCAGATTTTAGTAACCACCCATGTATAGAAATGCTCAAGGCTAAACCCTTCCCCAAACCTAAATGTTCCCAATATATTTCTTTCGTTAGGAAGGTCAACAGAGTCAAACATCAAGGCCACCAGAAAAACACGTTTTACCGATTCAACTGACCTAGCACAACATTTTTTAGTCAAATTAGGTGGAAATATAAACATGAGCATTGACCTCCAGATACTTCTTCAGAAGTCCTCTTACAAGTTTTCAACTGCTTATAAAAATCCTGTACATTTAGCAAAGGGAATAGAAAGATTCCGGGGACAGCCGAGACAGCAGAGAGAAAGTACTGTCTATCCTCCTTTTTCCCCTTAGATCAAACATCAACATATAACTGGCCAATTATATGGTCCCAACCTCCTTTTGTGTCCTTAAATCCACTTTTCAGTAATTTTCACAACAATAAATGGAAGAAAGAGAATATAAACTACTAAGCATAAATGCTATACAGACAATGATTGCTACGAAGTTATAGTTTAGTATTGTGAAAGAAATGTCCCTTCAACCGTCATGATATAAAAGATACAGGCCCTGAAGTTCCACATGGATATAAAGTTGAAATAAATAGATCTAGAGAAGAGAGAGAGAGAGAGAGAGAGAGAGAGAGAGAGATGATTTTGCAGCATCACAACACATGTTGCAGCTAAAAAACGTACCTTCTTTATTAGCTGAACATCATAGGATTTCCCATACTTATTCCGTATAAGAGTTGCTAGGTCTATCCCACTAAAAGCAGAGTCATCTGTGCCAACAATCCTCTCAAGATTTTCTCTCAGAATTTCGCTGTTTACCTGTAAAAAGTAAAGTCTAGTGATTATATAGTACTTACCAAAATCCTTATCATGTAAAATTTTCTTTTCCTCTTCTGATGCTAGTTGTCACTGAAGTGGAATTATCACAATGGTCAGGGCATAGCTACTTGTAGCACTGTGTTCTATTCAGGGATTTTCTGATCATTTTTGCTGCACTGACTACTGAACTTGGTTGGACGGTACTTTTTGTAATCTTGCATTCAGTCAGGTTGTTTGGTCCTTTTATTAGTGCCCAAACTCCATTTAACTCTTATGTACAGAATGAGCTCCCTTCAGCTGCAAAGTTTGATTATTCTGCAAGCGAACTATGCATATTTTTCCCCTCGTTTTGTTTTTCACTTGTCCTCCTGTGGTGGTTGTTTATATGGCTGGATCCTGCTAAGAGATTGCAGTTTTTCTACTTTTACTCCATGCAATTATACACAGAGTTAGCCTAAATATGCATGTGAACATATGTGTTGCTTTCCACATCTTCATTCATGCTTCTACAAAGCTAAAAAGAGATTTACTTGGCTACATCAGCCTTTACCCCACTATTCACGCACAAATATCCTCAATACTCCGTGCAGCAGCAGCTCATCTCACATCTGTCCTTCTTCTGAATATGGTCTGGACTACTTCTGCTCTCCAAGTCAGACACGGTCTTATAAGGATCAACAGTAGGGTTAAGTATAAAAGGTAATATAGGTTAAAAATATAAGACACACAAACAGCGATGTGTTTCACGTTTTGGATCGGATCACGGGGGGATCGAATTTGCTGTCCATATCCGTTTCGATAACAAATGGGGTTTTGAAAGTAGCTGGTTCCAAAATTTTGTCATATCCAATTTAAAGTACTGAATTCTCATAGGATTTGAACCAAAATCTGATCCATTGACAGACACGCAGTGCTTACCCAATAATGTAAAATGAAATTGCAATGGCTAGCAAAGAGAATTTTCTTTTCAAGTTTCTTGTTAGAAAATTCAAGGAAGGATAACAAATCAAAAGATCATAGATGACAACAGATAGATAGAGAGAGGAGAGAGATAGTTCCGCAGCTAGGTAGCACGGACACGGTGTCGGACACCAACACCGACGGGGACACCGGATCCAAAAAATCAGATTTTGGACACCACAGGACACCGCTATTTTTTTAATATATTATTATTATTATTATTATATTACTAATAAATATCTGAAATTAAGTAATAATAAATACACAAACAACATCTATACAAGCAACATTTATTTGGTCAATAACTCAATATTTATTTAGTCAATGTACTTGACAAAAAAACTAGGTCAAATATCAAATATATAATAAAAAAATGTGCCCTGTATGCATGAGATTATTCAGCTATGCTATGCCTATGCACGACATAGTGAGAGGAAGAAAAAAAGGAGGGGGGGGGGGGGAAGAAACGAGAGGTGGAGAGGACTCACGAGTCACGACAAAAAAAGGAAAGAAACGAAAGAGGGAGGAAGATGGACGCGAACAGAGACGAGATGAGGAAACAAAGAGAAGAAGAGACATGTGGGCTAGCGACGATGGTGGAGGACCTCCGGCGACGACGGCGAGACCTCCGGCGACGACGGCGAGACCTCTGGCGACGACGGTGGCAACAACTGGCTTCTCTTCTTTCGGCGACTGTAGCCGTCAGATCTGTTGGCTTCGGCTTCGGATCTTCGTCGACTGAGCTCCGGCAACACCAACGACACCGGCGACAACCTTGATGTGGTCGGCAGACAGCAGACTCGAGGTGAGAGAGAAGAAGACGGTAATAGTTCAATAAATCTGAAATTGGCCCCAAACGTTCCGACACTGCCGATTGCCGTGTCTGACACTCCTCGGTGAAGTGTCCGACACGGTGTCGAAAAATTAAAAAAAAAATTCCGACACCGATTGGCGGTGTCCGACACGTGTCGGGTGGTGTCCGGAGGGTGTCGGGGTGTCTGTCCGTTAAGGACACCAAACCTCCACCTAGGAGAGGTGTCCATGCTTCAGAGTTCCGTAGATGCTGTTTAGCTACTTGGAAATTTCATTAAGGTGTTCTGCGATGGAGCAGAGATAGTTTAGATGGGGGTTCTGGATTTTAGATAGAGGAAAAGGGAGGATTCATGAGAGGAGAGGAGGTCGGGGATGGGATTGGGTGGTCAGAAAAAAAGTAGATGAAAAAGAAAGAAACAAAAGAAACGGCCAAAAAGAAAAGAAAACTAACTTGCATATCTTTCATGCCCTTCTTTTAGCACCATACATCTGTTCTCTTAAGTGCCAGTCAGCAGAATGAAGTGAGTGATCATAGGAAAGAATGCAGGAAATTCCCCAGGGTTAAGTTGGTTTATCATCATTAAGCAAAGAATCCATTTTCTACTCTTTAGTAGTTCTAGAATGACAACAAAAAGGACTGGAAAAAATTATGTACAGAAACTCCAATCAAGGATAGACTCACAATACTGAAAACATGAGCCACACACACACACACACACACACAGAGATGGGGAAAAAACTCAAACCAACCTATTGGGTGTCAACTTTTTGTGATATAGAACCTTTTGCAGTTGTGTATCCTTTGTGTATCTTAAGGGAAAAATCCTGTACTTAGTTCTTTCTGATACCATTTTAAATAAACAGGCCATCAAAACAGCTACCTAAAGTGCAATAAAAGAAAGGAACAAAAGATGTCTCAACTTACAGCTTCAGTTTCACTCTGAGACAGTTCATCCTTATCAAACATATCTCCAGAGTCATTTGGGTCCATCCCATCGTCCACTGCACTGGAAAATATTGGGTGCATACGACTCCTTAACCTTCTCCTATAATTACATACATGGTACTGCCCTTGAGGGTATCCAAAACATGGGCCGTGGCAAAACCTTCCTTGAAAGAGATTTTCCCGAACTCCAAAAGACCATGTACAAGGGAGTCTCACTTGAATACTCGTCATACTCCAGAAACTACTGCTGCATTTGTGTTAATAATAACAGCGAGTAAGTTAAGCTGGTGAGAAGCAAACCTTATGTACTAAAAGTTAAAATTACTTTACTGCATAAAAATGCCAGGATGCAACATCACAAAACTTTTGATGATGCTGCAATGCCCATGAGTTCATATTGCATATCTCTCGCCTAATAAAGATTCTCTGTCACTGGATGGGAATGAATGAGCATGTTGTAATTATGAAACTTTCAGAGGAAACCTTACTTCAATGGCTTCATTGAAGTGAACATTTGGTTCGTTAGTGTGTATGTGCGTTATATCAACTTCCACGCTTAGTTTTCTCGCCAATGAGAAGCAATTTGACAATGTGGCACGCAGTAAGTCTACCTAAACAGAAACAAGTCAAACTCCAACATCTACATTTCTATCTTCTTTTCAGGCATTTTACGCCGCTTCTATCCTTCCTCTACGAGCTCACTCTAGAATTTGCAAGCCTATGCCCTTCCCACCCCCACCTCCGAGCCAAAGAGGAAAAAGGAATTACTCCTTAAGGCATAGTGAAGTCTAGTGGAATTGAGCAGCTTCCCCCAAAAGGAAGAACAATTAACACAGAAAGCTGGCGAAATACAAAGACAAGTGACCGATCATCCCTAATACATATGGGGTAATTGCAGAATTTCGTGTCTACAAGGTTTGACATAAAACTTTACTCGGAGAGCTAAGTCTTACCTAGGTGTATGATGGATCTGTTCTGAAGGAGTATTTTATCTTCTAAGATAGTGCCTTATTACTACTTAACGCATCTTAGGATTCTGAATTTTCAGAGATACAAACTTTAAAACAGTAAGTAGAACGGGGCAGAATGTTAAGTGTCAAAGGTTTGAGCCTCCAGATTCAGCCTCTCAAAATCGCGTTTACGGCTGATTACCAGGCACCTGCGCTCATACTGCTAAGGGCTACTAAGGTTGTGCATTAGGCTGACCATCACCTTTTGTTATAGAGATAGTTTTTCCTTGACTCACATGCTTGTTAATCTTTGGACCCAAAATTACCTTACAAATCTTAATATTACCAAATCTCCAGAGGTTCCTATTATAAACCTCCATAGGTCTTTGGTACCGAAGGTCAATGAGACGATGACTGCTAATTGCAGTGACACCGGATATCTGAAGGGAGTAATGACAGTGTAGACTGCTTCAGACCATTCGAATACCTCTGTCATTCAGGCACTTCACACCAGGTATGACCAGCCGTTGAATGTTTCCTTTTGTACCTTTTTCTGTTTGTCGGCTATTCCTTCTATGATTTGAGTTCAAGCACTTGACTGAAAACCAATTGTTAATGGATGGGGAGGCCCACGAAGCTTGTTTACTGAATTGCATAAATTAACTTGTCCGGCGTGAGCTTATATCGACTAGTCAACTTTGTGTCCTCATAAGTGACCAACTCGGTTTGAGATGCAGCACACCTAAAACCGGAACTTGGACGACAGTATCTTAACTTAACAAAGAAACAAAGTTTGTTCAGAATTAGCAGCTTCATGCAGTCTCACTAAAATTTTAAAAAATTCAACTTAAAAACAATTGCTTGGTTACCAACCCAGTCGATGGCTCTCCCCAAACCTTCCACCTCCCAACCCTAGTGATGGCAAAAAAGAGAAAAATGTGACAAGCTACTTAGGCGTTAATGGCTGTGTGTCCTTAAACATAATCTTCGTTTGCAGATTGGATAGCATCTGCTATGTCAGCTAATTGGTCGCCGAACAAGACCACTTCTATCTAAATAGCTTATCCACCCCATCATTAATATTGAGTCTCTTATATAATGGGTATCCTCCGGTTATTTCAGCTTGACTCTGTACAATGGAGGGGTAAGTTAGCATATCGCTGAAATCGAGCCCCATCTGCATGTTGGATGTACCGAAAAATACAGATTGCACGTCGTGAAATAGCAACAACATGGCCTGAAGATTTTAAAGACGCACAAACAGTACTCATTAGCTTTCTAATTTTGTAACTTGATTGGAGCAAACCCAGTTGATGGCAACGCCTTATCGATAAAACCTTGTTTGTTACATTACATTTCTAGTTCAACCTACCATAATTCATCATGCAGACAGACACATCTATCTAAAAGTTAAAAGAAAGATCGATACTTATGGCGAACGTAAAATAAAAGACAGTAGGAAAGTAAAGAACCTGAAGGGAAGTTCAGCTGGAAATTAGAAGCAGAGCAGAGAAGAGGGAATCGTTGAGTTTTCAGTAAGAACCCCCAAATTCTAAAATCGGAAGGATGTGCACGGATAGAGAGAACAGAGGACGGCAGGATTTGTGGTGAAGTAATCAACCACCTTTTGATAGTGAGGGACTGACTTCCATTTTTGCTGACGAGGATTACCATCAGATGCTCCAACGAGGGTTTCCCTACATGACGTGGGGTGTGGAGTTACCGGGATTCTCTTGAATGTGAGTCAATATTACGGGGTTTTCAACCCGCTTATTTTGGACCGTTCGATCAAAATAAAATAAGAGTCTCTATGATGGTCTGAGCCAAGGGTAGGGCCGTATAATAATAATAATAATAATAATAATAATATCTTAAAGCGCTTGCATCGGAAGGCGTTGTGACCGGATGCATATGCAGTCAAATTAATTCTCTTAAGGCAAGCCATATTGTGAAGAAATATTTTTGGTAGTTATTTGGGTAGTAGGAAGATACATACACTCCCCGTAGAGCATCAATTAACGACCATTATATAATTTTGCGATATTTACTACTGACGTGAAAAAAATACTCTTTAAAATTATTGCTGAAAGTACCAAAACGTGAGCAGATATTTAGCAACCACTAAACATACTATATAGACAATTGAGGACATCTCTTAATAAAAATGTGACTAATGTTTTTACGATTAACAAACATTTGATTAGGTATTTTAGCGACCATAAGTACTACTTTGCACGAAGTTGAAGACATCTTTCTACGGCTCATATGGTGACATAAAAATTACCTGGTTATCAAAAAAACAAAAGGTAAAGCATCATGATAACATGACCAAAACCCCTCCCTAGCTACTATCAGTTGTAATCTTTCTCCCAGACCTCCCTTCCATGAGCCCATTCTCAGTGATCCACCATATTTGACTCACTACCCTTCACCCCCCAAACTTTATATATCCGCCACAAAGCCATTCAATTGCCTGTGACAATTAATTGCACTATTGGGTTTAAATTCTATCGGCCAGTCGGAGTGTTTGCTTATAAGACGCTCAGCATATGCCCTTTAGTAAAAATGGATATTTCATGGTTTGCGGGAGTATCAGGTCCTGCAGGGCCACGTATGAAACAAAATTCTCAATTAATTAAATACTCTGGCATTTAGAAGAGTGCCCGCATGTTCTGACTTTTATCGTACGGTCTATAAAGACTTGGGAATTTCCTCGAAGTTCTTTTGGCCTAAAACATTAAGACTTTTACAGTGCTATTTTACTTAATATACTCATATTCGTAATCAAAACGAGTATAATAACTAAATGTAGCTTCCCTTGATAGTTCTTGCAGTGAACAAGTTTTATAGAAATGACAACACTCTGAGTCTGCAAAGCACTAATCCAAAGATTGATTACACTCTGAGGACTGTTTGAATGATTTAACCTATTTACCGACCGTAAGCAAATGTTGTTCTTATGTACACTAGGGGTTTTTGTGTCTCGTACTAAAAGCATTAATTGAGACAATTTTTATGGCTTTTATAGCCAAGTTGTAATCATTTAACCTCAAGACGATGCAATTTGCAGCTATCCCGGGTGCAAGCTTGTCTATTTTACCTTATTGCTCACGTTAAGCTTCCCTGGTTACTTTGATTTTGCAACATGTTGAGGCTAGATATGGCCTCGTTTTAACTTCATATCTAAGCTTTTCATTTAGCCTTTGTTATGTTTTTACAACTCCTCTGTTGATGACAATGTTACATTATTAAAAGTTTAGGCTATGTATGAGTGAGTCATGTGTCCATCCTTTGCTCAGAACTAGCCATGTGCCATTCAGCCGTTATTGCTGTTGATTTGACGATTGATTAGACAGTCATGAACTTGCTCAGGGACGAATCTGCGTCAAGGAAAGTCTTGGTTTTTGGGGATTCCTAGCTTTCGGTGACATTACATGTTTGATGCCCTTTGGACAAATCAGCCTTGCTAGACCTACAAGTTGCAAATTTACTTGGTGCAAATAGGAAGCTTGAGAAAATAGCTTAATTACAAGTTTTCGATTTAGTTCGAGATGTGAATCTCCATCACATCTTCTTAGGATCCTAGATTGGAGTGATTGTATACAATTATTGTGTCGGTTAGGGTTTGACGATTGTTGGAGATGCGGATCTCCAACAGTACGAGAAAATCTTCAGTAAGTATAACAACGACAGATACGACCGAGTGGGATAACGAGATAGGAAAATTCCTGAGTAATAGTGTCACACCCCCCGGAAGGACAGTGCAACGCTAAACCCGCTAGTTAACATATATACCTCAAATATAAAGAGAGCTTTACTACAAACCTCTAAAGAAACAGCAGAAACATGGCTTAAACGTTACAGTCGTCCATAAGTGGAAAGACTAAATATAACATTATATTACAGACCACCTCTCTTCTATACAAGTACTACACTCCAAAGAAAAAAAAACAACTAAGACGTTGCTTACCCTGCGTAATACTCTTGAGCCTCCCCGAGGTAGTCCTCTTCGTCCCTTGACAAATACTCTGACTCCGAACCTAGAGAGAAAAAAAAAAGTATCGAGAATGAGTCAGCCTAATGGCTCAGTAGGGTATCCGGTACTTTTAAGTCCAAACATGATTAGATTATATTATGCATAGTTAGTATAAACATGTAAATCACTTGGACAGATGATACCTACGTACTTCAAAATAATTTAACATATCGAGTAACACTTGCCTTCAAAACAAACGAGAATAGCATATCGAGCAAGATTTCAATCTCGTAGAACATATGCAAGAATGGCAAGCAAGACTTAAATATTAACTTGATCTCGCTAAGTATAATGAAACAATATAAACAAGTTAAAGACCAATATGCAAATATGCCCCTCATGCACGAGCCAACCTTCCCTGAGTGCGAGAGACTTTTCATATCGCAACCAACTGATGTAGAGGGTTCGATAGAAGAAGTCTAACGTCATCACAGGCACGCCAATAATTCCTTTCGAGAAGTAGTACGCATAGCTAGTGCGTACTATCGAGACATGAACAAGAACGAAAACCCTGGCCGGATAACTTCCAACCCCGGCAAATACCACCCTCAACTCACTTTTTTCCTCCTCCTTCACGTGACATGCATAATCATGCACAAAGGTCAACAAAAGGGTCATCAAGTACATCAAAAGAGGTTTAAGCCCCTCTCAAATCACATTTTCCATATTATCAACAACACATACCAAACATGTAAACTAATCCCTAATGCGCTAACTAATTTGGTAATCGAGCGAGAAATAATTTGAGGTTCTTCCTTAAGTACCCTACTCATATGTATACTCATATTATTATGTAGATATTTTAGTTTACATTCAAGACCTAAAATTTGCCTAGTTATTCACAATTAAGTGCAACACGAAGGAACTACTAGTTTAGGTTACCTAATTTGCCCAGTATTTCAAATGGCAGCAGGAGTAGTCTGTACTCCGAAAATCATAAGAATTTAATTACAAGGCCTCCACAGTCAAACTATATATTTCTGAAAACTAGACTTAAAGATCTACATCCCAGTATTTTACGTGACACGACAATGTTGTTTTAAGATCATATTATGCCCTTAAAAAGATAAACTTCAGAATCTGCCTAACAACAGTTTCACAAGATAAGTTCCAAGCCACGAATTTTAAACCATAGCAATAGTACTTGAAATAATCTGAAATTTGGTATGTACACTCTATACATGTACTAGTGTAATATATAAAATAACCAAGTCCATATCTTAACTAAACTTATACATTTCTAAGCATCAAAATTACTCTAATTCCATGACTCTACAGTTTCACAGAACAGGTTTCAAGCCACGAATTTTAAACCATAGTAATAGTACTTGAAATAATCTGAAATTTGGTGTGTATACTCTACACATATAGTAGTATAACATATAAAATAACCAAACCCATATCTCAACTAAAACCATACATTTATAGGCACCAAAGTTATTTCATTTTCATGACTGTTTTGCAGGTTTTGAACATATCTCTCTCTCAAGACCCTTACAAGCAAGTTTATAAGTATTTCACTATTCATAATACTTCTCTAGCATGCTTTAAAACCTAAAAGAACAAGATAACCTACCTTAAAGAATTTTTAGGTCAAGCCAATTGAAGATAGTTGAATCAAATCTCTATCATTTGTTCTTCCTTTTCTTCTTCTCTTCTTCCTTTCTCTCTTTTCTTTTCTTTCTCCTTCTCTCTTTTTTTCCCCTACTCTTTCCCTTCTTTCCTTTCTTTTTGGCCGAAGGTGGTCTTCCACTCCCCTTCTCTTTTGTTTCTAAGTTATCCACGTAAGTTTCTTTCTATTTCTTTATTAGTTTCCTATGATTACTCACCACCAAACATAGGTGGCACACCAAAATGCTATTAATCCCACACCCCTTCACGTGACCCCTAATAGCTAACTTAGGATATTTTAAAATTGACCCTAAAGTTTTGCATAATTACTTTTTAACCCCAAAAGTTTTACATAATTATATTTTGGGCCCACAATTTAATTTCGATATATATTTTATGTATATAAATAATATAACACGATTATATTGTTTCAATCAAATTTAAATATGTTTAAACTTAATAAAATGATTAGAAGCTAATTAAGATCGGGGCCTCACAAATAGGGTCTCAAAGGTTTACTCACTTTTGCCTCGTTCGTCTGTTGGTTATACGTGATGATCACTATCATCATTGTATTGAAGCTTGTTTACAAGGTTTAATTTCATTCACATGCATGAGGTTTTACTCTATTACCCTCAGCTACTCTAGATTTGAGAAAATACACTTGACGTTTTTTATTAAAAATACTCTAGATTTGAGAAAATATGCTGACCAATTTTAAGGCTAACAACTACACTACCCTTGTCCTTTTCACACCCTAAAAGTCATTGAGCTACTTTATTTGTTCATAATATGGAATTAGCCCCTCTCAAAGTTTTAGGAATATAAAAAATGTAAAACTTGCTCAAAATTTTTTATACATGACCTTTCTAACTAAAGGAGAAATGCACCCTAAAAATTGGTATCAAAGCATAATGAAAGGTGATTAAAAACTAGGAACCCCATCAAAATTTCTTGTTTGTTAAACCGTGTATAAGGAACTGTACACTCAGATCATTGAACAGGAAAAACTGAGATTACCAGCTTACTAAACCAAATAATTACGTATAACACAAGACTTTAAACATACGTAGAGAACATATCAATGTGATTTTACAAATATTAGACAAGTTAAATAAATCAAAAAGTCAAGAAATCAAAAATAATGATTATGCCATGATACTTCCAATTGAATTTGAAAGTTTTCACACTGCTCAGTCAAATTTTGAACATATACAAATAATGATCGTGATTGAGGAGTATTTTTTGACCGGTCCCAAAGCACTAGCCGACCATGCATGCGGGACATTCTTGACCTCTGAATCCAGAGGCAAGATGGTGCAACCAACGTCGCTGGTAGCTCTTTGTCCTGTAAGCCTCTTTTATTGGCCAATTAGAGGGGTGGTCATTAAGACAACCCTCTCGAGCGCATGACAGCCTGTAGGCTCAGCAAGGACAGGGACATGCCTCCTCATCAAAGGTGTTTAAGTTGAAAGGCTAAAACAATGCACAAATATTTCTCTTGCCATGCTCCTCATTTGCCATATTCTTTTTTTGTTTACAGTTGGAAAGTGAAAGTTTTTGTGACGTAAATGATATTACTTTTGAGGGCAGTGGCGATTCATGGAGGGACTATGCTCCTTTAATCGCATGACTAAAGGGATCCGAATATTGTCAAGCTCTCTACTTCAACATTTTTTTAGCTTATGTTGTTTAGTCAGGTCCTAGAAGTGCGTCACATGCCCCTGGGTCGACATCAGCTAAACATGCAGCCCATGATGGAAGAATAGAATTTTGACTTGCAAGTCAGAACGAGTTTGCCTGCTTTACCCAATGATCAAAATGCAGTCATCCTCACAATCAGCCAGTATTTGCAGTGACGTTTGCTTTTAGCTTTGGTGGTGGTCTATCAAATCGATGTACACATTAAAGAACAATTCACCTAAGCATCTCATGAGTAGCTTTTGAGTCATGAAGAAAAGTTTAACACATCTTTAACTTTATTAAGATGGATGTGGTGGACCCCATCTCTATTCCAGAAGCAGGTCGAAGCCTTTATGACTCACGTCAAAACATATCAAGAATTACAGTCGTGACATGTAAGGGCACTGACTTCATTTACATTTGCTAGATGATTCGATGATTTTGAGGGTTGCACCAATGAGGCTATACAGGTCGAAAGGGAAAAAGTTAAGTGTGGTTAGACTCTCTAAGACAGCTGTCACGAGTGGAGTCAAAAGAGGAAAACCTTGAGAGCTAGTGCAGCTAAAGCTAGAAGCACAGATGTGGGAGCCAAAGCCAGAGTCAAAATCACTTATATGGAAGCTAGAATCAAAGTAGGAAACCTTAAGGTTGAGATTACTCAGCTTGATAAGGACATATGTGGGAGCTATTGCGAAGGTGAAGATAGATTGCATTGTTGTTCAGCAGACCCCTATTATTAGTGCTGACGATGCTGCTGAGCTTAAGGCACTATGATAGGTGCTCAAGGTTAAGAGCAGGGTGATTTCTAAGCTTTGCTTGATGTGATGATTTTTGTAGCTTTTCTCCTTTTCCCTATTTGGCATGTTGAGATCTTATTCATAATAACTCAAGCTTATGAAAAGATGATGACTATCTAGTAACAAAGATTTTTTTCTTTTATGTTTGATTGATTGAACAAGGAAAATTCTATGAGTGGCCTATGTGCCCTCATGACATAGTTCAAGTATACAATGTGAATGAATTTTTTTCTTTTTTGGTTGAGCCATTCATAGTTTTAGCTCATGCCCATTAGGAGCATCAGCCACTTAAGAATAATGTTGTTTCAATAACTTCCTATTTATGGGTCGCACTCACAGACTGTATTGATCATATCTTGTAGGCTCCATTGGTATAGAATTCCTTAACTAAGTAAGGTCCTTCCCACGTTGAGGTGTATATGTTCCCAGTACGATGGGAGGGTAATGATGGGTCTCCTAGTAGCCAAGATTAAGTCGCCGACAGCAAAAGACCATGTTCTAACCCTTTTATTAAAAGCCCTTGAAAGTCTGGCTTGATAGCATTGCAAGTTTTGTTGCATTTCATGTCTTTTCTCATCATGCGCTTCCAATTCTTTAAAACGAAGTCGAGTATTATCTTCACTTATCAAACCCCTCTTAGATTGTGATCCTTAGTGAAGGAATTTGTTGCTCAAGCGGCAAGACAACTTCGAGACCATATGCAAGGGAGTACTGAGTTGCTTGAGTGGGAATACTATATGTCATTTGATACACCCATAAGGCCTTTCTAATCTTCTCATGCCAATCCTTTTTAGACTTTGCTATGCCCTTTTTGGGCGAATTACGCAATGTCTTGTTGAATTCCTTCATAAGGCCATTGGCTGAAGCATTGTACATTGAGAATTATGCTGCTTTAAGCCAAACTTCGTTCAGGGTTGATCCATCAATGTAAAGGTTTCCATTGTCTGTGATGATGTAATGAAGTACACCATATAAGAAGATGTGGTTATTCTTTATAAAGTTCATCATTGTCTTTCTTTTCACTTCTTCAGGTAGAACTGCTTCCACCCATATGGAAAAGTAATATGTCGCAGCCAGCATGTAGAGGTGACCATTAGATGACTTTGGAAGAGAGCCAAGAGGCGATTGTATGATGCAATGGTTTTGGAGGTTAGTAGATGAGGTTTGCATGAAACTAACACGCTTGACATCTTTTTACATAATCCAAGCAATCCTCGACCATAGTCGGCCAATAGTATCCCATCCTTTTGATTCGAAAAATGAAGCTTCAGACCCAACTGATGGGCACCGCATACACCCGAAAGCAACGTAGAAACAAGCCTTCATAAGAGCGACGACATAAAGTATCCTTGTAGTAGATGAATGTTGCCGCTCTCGTTTAAATCTTTATTTTTGTGACATATGTCTTTAGGCAACCTTCCATGTTCAAGATTGTCGATGAGGGGTTGATTCCAATCATTGGCTTTGATGACTTGGACAAAGATGGCACTAGTCTCTTAAGTTCAGCAGTCAAGCAGTTCAGGCAAGACTTATTGTTGACAAATTAGGACATCAACTTTGTCTCTGTCTCAGAGTGCTAAAGTTGTTGCTAGGTTGGCTAAGGTGTCTGACATGCAATTTTTTCCTCTTGGGACATGTTCAAGTTCCACGCAATTAAATATATTCAGTGGCATAAGTATGGAACTAAATCTTCTTTCTTGAGCTTGTATTCCTTAAGGAGCTGATGAATGACCAACATGGAGTCGCCACCAACTACAAGGCTTGGAATCCCTAGCTTTAATGCTATTTGGAGGCCAATGATAAGAACTTGATACTCAACGGCATTATTTGAGCACATTTTGCTAAGCATAAGCATCAATGGCAAGACATATCGCTACAATGAGATAAAGACTACTTCGTCGCCTGCCTTGTCTTACCGTGTTGCTCCATCGAAGAACATCATCCAAGCTTGAAAGGTTTCAACGAGAACACTTTTTCAATGGGAAAGTCTTCAGATATCTCCCAATTTGTAGGGATAGGGGGTTCGCAACAAAATCTGCAAGGGCTTGTCCTTCGATTGTTGTCTCGAAATATATATAATTTCAAATTGTTGAAGAGTATCAACCATCTTGCTAGATACCCTAATAGGACTGTCTTCACCATGACTTATTTGAGAAGATCTTATTTTGCAATCAAATGCATTGTATAGGCTAAAAATAGTGCCTCTATTTTTGTGATGCAAAAAGTAGCGGTAAGAATGTTTTCTCAATCGGAGTATACTTGAGCTTTATTTTTGTGAACCTTTGACTTAAGTAATACAATGTTTTTTTCCTTCTTATCTTGGTCATCTCGTGCCATCACAATTGTAACGAATCGCCTCAAAAAAATCCCTCGCCAAAAAAGATTTTAGGAGTCGTTATCTTATTTAATAAGAAAAATAAGAAAAACTCTAAAATGATTATAAATGTCCAAAAGGATGATAAATCTATCGAAAACCAGGAGATGAGTTTGGGGACTAAGTTACGCAATAAAAAGGTACTCGACACCGGTCACGCCTTTTCAGTCTCTACTTCATTCTTATTGATTTTTGGCCTTAGAGATATGTAACATGCAAAATATGATAAAAACTAACTCTTAGTTTATTCTTTATGATTTTGGCTTGAACTTGACATCGGTGGTTTAATTGCCTACGTATCCAGTCGGATTAACTGGAACCAAAACTATTGTAGTTTGACTCTAGTCCTACGGGAAGTAATCTACATTTCGTCCTAGACATAGACAAAGAAATGAAAATACGATGTTTTATACTTTTGTAATAGAAATGCGAGTACGGGAATGTAAGCCAATTCTAAAGCGATTCTCTACACTAGAAAGCTATAAAAGTTACCTATTGAAGTGCTTGTCTGGAAGACTCGAAGACGTTCTTCAAAGGATCTACAATGCAAAGACTAAAAGACTTTATTAAGTGAGTATGAAAGGATAAAATTTTTGAAAGAGATAGTGTATCACTTCATGGAGAAATGCTACACAAGCTCTAAAGATAAAAAGCTCTAGGATTCCAGACCACTAAAAATGAAGGCCAAGGCCTATATTTACAGAGCTGGGATTACAGTGTCTGATAAGATTAGCTATGTCAATTTGCAAGGCTGAAAATAAGTGGATATTGCATTGAATCGTAGATTGAAGAAAAGTCAATTAACAGGCCGATTAGTCCAAAATTGACCAGTTCATCCCATAATTTAAAAATAATATTTTTTGAATTTCAAAGTAGTATCTAAGCCTAATTTCGGTAGTTATCTCTGATTTACAGATCGAATGTACCAGATTCGGGATCTATCACTTCTAACCATATAAATCATGGATTTAATCTTTGATTTGGGGATAATTTACAGATAATTTCCCTAAAATTTCTAGACAAACTAAATAAAATAAGTAGTAAAATTTAGACACTGGACTGGACTAACACAATTGGACCCAACTCGACCAATTCACTAATTGGACCATTAGACAAGACTAGACTGTTGGTCTGGACAAGACCAATGGACTTGACAATTGGACTTAGCCACTTGACCATTAAACTGGACCGGAAAGAATTAATTAATTAAGTTACATTACTTGGCCTAGACTCAATAATGCACTCTAATTAATAATAAATCCCAATATGACTTATTTAATAATAACTACAAAAGTGGGGTGTCGACAGAGCCCCTCAATGAGAGAGCTTGCTTGGGGGCGAACTTAACAGAAAAACAACACAATTTTGTAGGAAAACATAAAAAAGACCATAAGACTGTGCATAGACTCAAGGACCGTAGCTCTAATATGAGGTTAGACCATTGCAGGGCTTCTTACATATCCTCTAGGGAGGAATCAAACTAAGGTAGTTTAATAAGATACAGAGATACTATTTGAAGCCGGAGCTAATAGCAAAAACGATTAGTCCTCGAACAATATATTACAGTCAATTTTGTCTATTGTTGGAGCCTTGAAGACAAGTTGAAAGGGTTGATAGACAAAACCCATATCTAGATGTCGAAGCTGCGAAGACAAGTTGATAGGGTCATCTCGACATGTAAAAGAAATAAATAACTCTGTCCATTGTCGGAGCCCTCAAGACTAATTAAAAGGGTCGACGGACAGAGTCGCATATATAGATCTTAGGGCCCCCAAGACAAGTTGGATGGGCCGTCTAGACATACACAAGAATCTTGCTTATTGTTGAAGCCTTCGAGACGAGTTGAAAAGTTTGAGAGACAAGATGACAATAACTTTGGCCTTTGTCGAATGCCTCAAGAATAGTTAAAAAGGTTGAAAGAAAAAGCCGTATATCTAAATGCCAGGCCCCAAGAAAGTTGGAAGGGTCATCTAGACATACACAAGAATCTTGTCCGTTGCCGGAGCCCTTGAGACAAGTTAAAAGGGTCGACAGACAAGATGATAATAACTTTGGCCGTTGTTAAAGCCTTTAAGACTAGTTGAAAAGGTCGACGAGCAAAGTGGAGTCTTGACAAAGAGCTAGAGCCAACAACGTGTCACAACGGTTGGCCACTTACTGGAGACGCATAAAAGCGGTTAGTCGCATAGATATGAGAATTTTGGAATTATCACTCAACTACGCCATAAAGACAGCTAGTCGTTAAGTACCGAACATATCAATTTACTTGATATTAAGAAAATGTTGCTTCTAGCAACATGGGCGGGATCTTGTATCTACCTTACACCGTACAGAATACACTAAACTTAGCACCAGATTCAAAAACCTAGATCGCAGAACAATCCACAGATAAGAAATGAACATGCACAGGCAAGTATGCAAGCACACAAATGTTGGATAAACGCGCTAATCGAAATGAATTATATGTCATGCGAAATGCATAGGCAAGCAAGCACAAAAAATCAAGTAAAAACTACGCAAGCACAAGAGGCATGCAAGCATACATGTACATAAAACACATGAATGCAAATTTATTATTATTATTTTTAGTTTACGGTTTGAAAACTGGCCGGTTAGTTAGAGTATTAAAAAGTTTTGAAATTTTGAGTAAAAAACCAGCCAGTTGGTCAGTCACGTTGAAAATTTTCAAATTTGATAACTCAATGACCAACCAATTAATTAGTTGCATTTAGTAACTTAAATGACAAAATCGGCTAGTTGACCCGTCCAATTTTAGGGTTTTTTTCAACACTTTAAACCCAAACCAGCTTCTCTCTCTAATTTCTTTCTGGCAAGGACTATAACTCGTGTAATCCTACCTTAATTACACCTCTACCCTATCAATCCCTAAGATCTTCTTCAGATTTTCATCAATTTATTGAAGATGGCCGAATATATTTGTACAAGAAGAGGGCACGAAGGAGGCTCATAGGCAAAATCTTGTGCTTCCGGCTTACAAAATGGCCGGATGATCACTCCTTGCTGACTTTGGAGTAAGGAGTTCATCTAAGCAAGTACTATGTTTCCCATGAATTCTCCATGGTGACACAAACTTTTTAACCTTACTCCATACGCACACCCCATCCCCATGCAAAGTAGGACCCACATATTATATTCATCATGCAATTCATGCACGAACCTACTGGTTCCTTGAGATTTATCCCTTGTTTCTTGTTTTTGCTGCCCCTCCCCACAAATTTGCAATGTAAGGGCTCCCCCATTCTAGTTAAATAGTGGTGGACCAAAATTCTCGGATCTATTAAGGCTAGGATAATGGTTACGAGTTTTGATCTCTTCTTTGACGGGTCGCCTTCCTTGACGGGTCACGCATTGTGACCTGTAGCAAAAAAAAAATTCTATGTTTAGCCAGCATTAGTAAGATTCCACCAACACTTTTCATATGCAGTTCAAGGAAGCAATAATTATCCCTTTCAATTTTGCGAATATCACTGGTATTTGCGCTCGAGGGAGGCCTGTACCCTAGGCCTATGATCTCGACAAAGATTGGGACCTTGTTGTCCTATTGCTTCGCTATGAATAATCCTTAAAAAAGGGCGGTTCCATCTTGTTGTAGTATCCTCTATGGCCATTACAAGGGTATATATTTGGAGAGGGCTGAAGGCACGGTGATTGACCAGTTTGTCCGTGGATTTCTACTTTATGTTTTGGGGGAGAACCTCTTTAGCAACGGGGATGACTCCATGTAGCTATAGTGCCTATGGGCATTGGAGAACATAGGGAGGAGATCAGGGTGTACGACTGGGGTACTCCCGCACTAGCTACCATTCCATGGGTGAGGTGTCCAGGGGCAGTTATGAGCTTCATTGGATATTATAATATTTGGGAAATGTGTCTATGCTTCTTAAGTTATTTTTTAATTATTCTAATGCAGGTTTAGACATGTTTCTCACATGACACCTATGTTCACAGGTTTAAGCTTTTGAGGTCCTAGGTTTGCGTGCTCCTTAACTAGGTTAAGGCACACTGACGAGACTGAACTGGCCATGTACTGGTGGAATTTTAGAGACGAGCGAGTTGCTACCTTCGAGGGGGCATATCGGGATAGCTTTAACAGGCTAACAGAGCGCCTGGTAAGCATTTCAATAGGTTTTGAATTTTTCATTATGCATGATTATTAAATACTTACTGTTTGTTTTTTTCTATTTATTTTAATTCAATCGTCTCTGTCCATGTAGAGGCGACGGGGACCTATCCAGATGAGCTGGCTCTTACTCAATGGCAGATGCTACTAGTGGAACCCTCACAAGAGGAGTTTTACTTGGGAAATCGAGTGCTTATCCAACATGGAGTCGACGTCCGTGTTCCGGCTACCTTCCCATAGAGATGTACCAAACATGGGATCTCAACAAGGGGTTGAGACAGAGCTTGCTAAGGGAGATGGTAGTATCCTTCAAGCGGTGGCCAAAAAATCCTCGTACATACGAGGCATTCATTAGGAAGGACTTGACCGCTCCCTTGACTTTGGAGTGATTGTAGAAAGCTAGGGCAGCTTAGGACTGAAAGAGAAAGGTCAAGAAAAAGGCAAAGTTGGCAGATGATATTTCATTCCCTTCCTAGACAGTGTCGGTCTTCTTGAAAAGCAAGACCGACCCTATGCCTCTTTCACTGTAGGTTCTACGTTCAGTTCTACGAGACGCCGATAGGATGATTCATAGTCTCAAGGATTTGGTGTCTAACTATTAGGACTTATTGCCAGTGTATTGGCCATCTTCCGAGACGATGGATATAACTACTCTTACTCCCTCGGTGCCACCTTTAGGGAGGTGGGTTGAGTGGACAATAGAGCTCCGCAGAGCCCGTGACCCCTACTAGAGCAGTGAGCCCTCTATGGTGACCCTATTGTTGAGGAAAGGAACGCGTGTAAAATTAGAGCAGTGAGCTAGACTTTCACCAAGAAAATGGGCAAACAGGAGCTGACACCATCCAAGGGCAAGGAAGTAGCCACAGAAAGAAAAAGGAAAGCCTCATTCCCTCCATTGAAGTTGAGACGCCAATCTCCCCGGATTGCCACGGTCTTTAAGCATACCTATAAGAAGCATGTCTAATGAGACCATGGTAGTGGAGTTGTCTTCGCAACCTCAAGGCGGGGAGGAAGATTATGAAGAAGAGGGTAATGAGGAAGATGAGGCCAAGGAGGAACCTTCGGAGTCCGAAGACAAAGAGGAGCCTAGCTCGAGGAGAAGTAAAAAAAGTCTATGAGGATGGTTACTTAGATTAGGTCCTAAAATAGGCCTAAAGTCCGTTAGGGGCTTTTATATAAACAAAGCACTCTTGTTTTTTTTTATTTTTTATGTTTGAGTTAGAATTTTCATTAGTCAGTTATATGTTAATGTGTAATCTAAATGCATGCTCACAAATTTGCACCAAGAAAATTGAGGTTAGGATAAAATTGGATTGAAAATTTGAAATGGGATTACATTGTTTAAATAGGCATAGGGTTTGGCCTAAAAATAGGAAAACCCTTCCAATTTTGACACACACTTATAGTGGCCGAATCAAATCTTTTAGGAAAATAGACCAGTGCGTCAGAATTCTATTCAGAGTTTATGGTAAAATCATATGGTTAGAAGAAAATTTTAATTTTTTGGATAAAAGATATAGTTGATTAGAGAGATGAACTATCAAATCTTCAAATCAAATAAGAAATCGGTCGATTTAACGAAAATAGTTTGGTTTTTCCAATAGAATTTTTTTTTAAAATTTTCGGCTCCTTTCTCTGTACAACTTAGGGCTCTCTCATAATAAATTTGGGACTCATCCGTTCAGAATGACATTCGAATCTCATTCTCTTCCAAGAACTCCTAATGGCTTTCAAAGATGATCCCACAATCTTTGAGCTCTAATTTTAGGCCTTCGTTGATTCTTTCAACAAGATTGAGCTTATTCACCTAGGTGGACGTTTCAATATGAAGTCTGTGATAAGTCTGAGGAACGTGGTTGTTCACGAGGACATTATCCGTGTGGCATGCAAGTTCTGGGATGTCATTGATCACGTCTTCTGCTTCAGTTTAAATGAACTCTGCCCTACACATGAAGAATTTTCTGCCTCTGGAGATATCCCGTTTAATCTACCTATTGCTGTTCCGATTATTAAAGATGGCTATGTCAAGGCCCTCAAGAGTTTGTTGAAGGTAGAGAAGGAACGTGTTGGGTCTTTCATCCATGGTAAAGGTATTCTACTTTCTCCTATAATAGAATATTTGGTTGCTAGACCAGATATCGTGACCAGCGGTATGCATGTGGTCGAGTAGCTGCTCTGTATTATGTTTGGTGGCCTAATATCTCACTGGTCTCGGCATTGTTGATGTAAGCCTGACCGAGATATTAACTTAGGCATATGCAAAAGGCAAAATCGTGATCCACGTAGTGATAGTCGAAACGTTGCATTGCATTACCAATGTACATGAGGATCCAAGCTTGGCTTTTAGGGTTAGACCCTTGCTTTTGTATATGTTGTTGGATTTTATGCGTCTGATAGCTCTTCCTACTCCTACTGACGGGATATATTGCCCTTGTTCTTTCTTTTCTCAGCCTTTGCTCGTTGAAGGTCGTTCCAGTATAGATGTATGGTTTCGCTTTCTCTGTGTGCGGGAGTCTAAAGACATTCGTTGGTATTGTCCTAGGTGGGAGTCCGCCGCTCTACTTTGTAGACTTTTGAATATCCTTGCGCACGTTTCTTGGGATTGCACTATTTTTTCATTGACTTTGCATGTCAATTTCTGAGACAGTACAATCACTAGCAGGCTGTTTCAGACTTTTACAGTGATTTTGCCGCCAGATGAATATCATCAGCTTTCCTATGATCAAAACTGTTTCCAAGGGTTGGTATTCTCTTCCCTCCTTTGACTGCTTCATATGAGGTACACTTTCATTAATTGCATGGATCTGGTTGCTCCCTTACTATCTAAGGAGTACATCAGCTGGCTTTGGATTCATATTCGGGAGAAAGTTCAGGTTTTGGAGAGTAAATTAAGCACGGATTTCAACTAGGATTTCTGAGTGCTTGCCAAATAAGGTCTCTGGAATGAGCTAAGGAGGAAGCTCGTGCTGATATCAGTTTAGGGTTAGAGGTGTCTAATTTTGGCAAATCTTCTTAAGGTATAATGAAAATTTTATGTTGTCCTCAAGCTGAAGACAAAGTCCGGGTCACATGGATCTGGTGGACTTGGATTGGTCCCCAAATTTGAAGAGAAGTTCGATGTGGACAGGAATACAATATGGTCTCTACACATGGATGAGCCATGGCAACACCCTTCTTTGCTTCCTTAAGAGAAACAACAGAAGAGGCCATTGTTTATCAAAGTTGCTTAGGACCGAAAAGCTAACATGGATGCTTATCTCCAGAGTCGGTTAGATTGAAGGCATGGTAAGGGTAAAGAGAAAGTGGATCAAAAATAGATTTTTGAGGTAGAAGAGTGGAGGATCTGATCCTAATATCTCAGAGGTTGACTTAAAAGAAGAGCATAGAAACGTGGAAGTCAATCATATGTTTGCATGAAGAGGATCTTCCGCTTCAAAGAAGAAGAAAGAAATGCTGATAGATTACTCATAGGTTGCTGATAGGACCTAAAAGTTTTCTTTTTGGAGTAACTTTTGCCTAGACCTCCCTTTGCAAAATTTTCGACCAGGCATTTTATTTCTTATTATTATTTTTTTGGTATTTTTTTTAAAAAATTCTTAGCCCTAACTTTTGCCCAGGCCACCCTTTACAGGGTTTTTGTCCTAGCGGGCTTTTTAATTTTCTTAGGAATCTAGTCTATATCTTAACAAGTGGAACAAAAGGCTGTTATTAAAATTTGACCGTACCTGAGGTAACTTAATAGGCTGCCTACGTATCTCCATCTAATATGTGTGCGATGGATAATGTTCTTCAAGAGGATTATGTCATTCATAGTTCATTTACAAATTTCACTCAAGCATAGTATTTCTTTAATTGGTCTAAATTGACTAAGTGTGACAGCTCGATTCCATCTAAATCGATTAATAACGCTGCACAACCGGTCATGATTTGCTTGATCGTATAACAACCTGACCAGTTGAATTCAAAATTTCCTCGCCAGATCTGTCCTATATTCTCCTTTAACACCAAATCACCTTCTTTCAAACTGCATCCTTTCACTCTCTTGTTAAAGGCTTGAGCAATCCAATTCTGGTAACATTGAATGTGGTATAGGGCTTTAGCCTCTTCTCATTCGCCGGTGCTAACACTTCAAATCTGTGCCGCACCCAATCTTTCTCGACTATCTAGTTTTCCAACAATAAGCTCGGAGAATCGACTTCCAATTCTATCAGGAGTACGAGCTCCAGCTTAGACTCATGAATATGGGGTATCTTTGGTTGATGTTCTAACCAATATGCTATAGCCCCAAAAGGCGCAGGGAGCTTATCTGGTCAACTCCTATAGGAATTCGTCACTTTACTCTTTATGTTCTTAATATTCTTGTTGACGGCTTCTACAGCCCATTTGGTCTGTGGATAGTGTGTTGACAAGCTATGTCGGATGATACCATATTCCTTGGCTAAGTCTATAACTTTTCCCTCGAAATGTAACCTGTTGTCTGGGCACTCCGTATCGACAAATGATATTCATCTGAATGAACTTGGTGAACTCATTGGCATTGAGTATGGCATATAAAGCGGCTTCCACCCACTTCATAAAATAATCTATGGCTACTGGTTTGAATTCGTGTCCATTAGAGGCTTTGGGACTGATATTCTCTATCATGTTTACTCCCCAAACTGAGAACGGCCAGGGAGACGTCATGTTGTATAACTCTCGAGAAACGAGATGCTGCAAGTTGGCGTACACCTGACATTTGTGACACCTCTTTATATACTCACGCAATCTTGCCCCATTATACTCCAATAATATCCCTATTGGAGAATCTTCTTCACTAACATTCGGTCGTTCATGTGTGGTCCAGACTCTCCTGCATGTATATCCTCATGATCCGATTCCTCTCTCTTGGTCACACACAACAAGTGTTCTCTACTGTAATATCTCTTGCATAACCTTCGATCGCACATAGTGAAATGTGCTGCCCATCTTCTCAAAGCTATGTGGTCATTCGCTGAACATCCGTTATAGTATTTATCATCCCTGATAAGATTCTAAACATTTGGTGTACCAAGGTTTGGCTACTCTATACACCGCTATATGTGATATCATAAAGTAATAAGCTAGTCTATCTTTCTTCTATAACACAAATGGCTTTACGTCCTGTCCTTTAGTGTTGTCCACCATTGACGCAAGTATGGCTAAGGCATCAACGAAGGTAATGTAATTCTACATCCTCAAATTGGTCTATAATTTTCTCCAAATGGGCATAGTATGCTTGTAGACATTCATATCTGATTCTCCACATACCTTGAATCTGGTATATGATCAGTGCTAAGTCTCTTTATAATGTACTATCTCAAACTCCTAAGCTTAGAGCCACCTCTGGACTAGTGATGCAAGCCTCATACTCGGCAGTGTTGTTAGTACCGTCAAAAGTCAGATTGATTGCTATAGGTGAATGGGCTCCTTCTGGTGAGATTAGCAATATCCCTACCCAAATTCCTTGTTATTTGCTGCTCCGTCAAAATATTACTGCCACCTCATTTCTGATTCAACGACACACACACTCTTTCATTTGAGAACTTCCCCTCCTATCTACTGGTATCCCCTGTAGGACAATCGGTTAACAAGTCAACTGCAGTCTTCCCTTTCAATGACTTTTGGGTGAAGTAGAAAAGCGACAAAAGCCACTTGGTTGTGCAGTTGGTTTGGACTGGTTTCTTGAACAGGTACTTCATGGGGTTTGTCCTAACCAACAACCTAATGGGGTAAGCCAAAACATAATGTCTCAATCACTGTGTTACCCAAACCAGAGATACACAAAGTTTCTCCAAAGCTGAGTAATTCACCTCTCTTAGATCAGTTTCTTGCTGACATTATAAATGGCTCTCTTAATTAAGGAATTCTCCAAATGTTGGGCTACATGGATCCGACTGTGGTATCAGTGATAGTTAGTTATAACAACCAAGGACTAAGGGGTACCGAAGGGCTTACGACTGGGGGTTGCTGCGATACGATTTGATTTTGTTGAAAGCTTATTTGCATAAGGGGTTCTACTCTTTGGTCGAGTACTTCTTTAGCAATTTAAATATAAGATCGCAAATCATGGTTAGCTATGATATGAACCGGCTAATGTACTAGATTCTACCTAAGAATCCTCAGATTTCCTTCTCACTCTTGGGTAAGGGCATCTTAATTATGACTTTGGTCTTAGCAGAGTCCACCTCTATTCCTTGCTTGCTCACCATAAGACCTAGTAACTTCCTAGCAGTAACCCCAAACACACACTTCTAGGGGTTTAGCCTCATGTTATACTGCCTCAAGCTCTCGAAGTACTTCCTTAGCGTTATGCAGTGATCTTCCCATTTCCTTGACTTGATGATCATATCATCCACATATAGTTATACCTCTTTGTGAATTATATGATGAAATAGGGTTGTAGAGGTTCGTTGCTATATAACGCTGGCATTCTTCAACCAAAAGGCATCTCGGTATAACAAAAAGGTACCTTAAGGGATTATGAAAGCTGTCTTTTCCCGATCCTTATGAGCCATCTTTATCTGATTGTACTCTACAAGAAAATCCATGAAAGACAGAACTCATGCTCTGTGGTGGTATCTATAATCATGTCTATGATAGGCAAAGAAAGTCATCTTTGGGGTAGGCTCGATTAAGGTCTTAATAATCAACACACATCCGGACTTGACCAGTAAGCTTAGGGACTGGTACGATGTTAGCTAGGCATGTAAGGTATCCAGTTACTCTAATGAATCCTATGTGGAGTAACTTCTCAACCTCCTCCTTAACCTTAAAGTATCAATTTGGTCTCAACTTTTGGAGCTTCTGCTTGACAGGCTTGGCTTTGGGTAGGGTAGGTATGTAATGCCTAAAACTTTTATTTGTCGATAAAAATTTATTTTTACCTTAACCTAATTAAATTGGGGTAGTTTCATTATATTATAAATTGTGGGGAAGCTTGGGAAAGAAAAGAAATAATTAAATTCAAAGGTTTCTAAGAAAATCCTTTTTAGGGTTGGTATAAATACCCTAGTTAAACTTCCAGTCATCAAATTTGGTTTGCCTTTTTCTTTTTTCATGAAACCAGAGAGAGAGAGAGAGAAGAGAGAGAGACATGAAGCACTTGGGCCAAGACCTTTTCAAGATAAATCCCAGTATTTCCTCATTAATTTTTTCCATATAGTTAGGTTTTTTAGGTATGATTTTGTGTGTGAGTTTGATGAGTATTGTGTGCGTTTTGCGGGGTTTAATGATGGAAAAGGTAGGTTGCCATCACATGGCAGCCATGGGGTGTATGGCTGTGTAATAAAAGCTACCATAGGGCAGTGTGGTGTAGGTAGTTTGTATGGTTGCGTGCTTGTGTGTGCGGCGTAAGAATGAGGGAGAGAGGGAAGGAGGGGCTACCATGGGGGTAGTCGTGACGCTGTGTGTGTTTGTGGGTGTGTGCATGAAGAGGGAGATGCAAAAGAGAGAGGGAATGACTGCCGTGAGGGTTTGTGTACGTGATGGTGTGGTGTGTGTTCTGTGCCAGTGAGGGAGAAAGGGGAAGGGCTCGCTGACATGGTGGGGCAGCCAAAAAGTGTCTTGTGTGATGGTGTAATAAGGGGCTGCCGAAGCGATGAAGAGGGAGAGAGAAGGGCTGTCGTGGGTGCCATGGTGGTGAAGGTGTGTGATTGAAGTGTAGAAAGAGATATAGAATTAGGTTTAAGGTTTTTGGTGGTGGTTTGAGGTGGTAAAAAGAGAAGGGGTAAATAGAGATATAGAATTAGGTTTAAGGTTTTTGGTGGTGGTTTGAGGTGGTAAAAAGAAAGGGGGTTGCCGTGGCAGCCATGTCGGCTATGGGGTAGTCATAGCGTGAGGTGATGGCTGTGTGTGTGGAGGAAGAAAATATAGAGACACATTAGGTTTAGGGTTAGGGTTTATTAGGGAAGAAGAAGGTGAGTAGTGTCGCTAAAGGTGAAATTTTGTCTAGTAGTCATTGTTGGGATTTCTTAGAGCTGTTTAGAAATTGATTCAGGCAAAGTGCAAAACTAAAACCCCTTTATTCTTATGAAACCTACATTGCGACATTTTTTGAGATTTTCTGGTCATGCGAAAGGCATGAAATGGTTTTATTTTGAATTATTTGATATAGCAAACAAATTTATCTTTAGCCAAAAAATTTATAGTAGCTTTGTTTTAGTGAGACACTTGCGTGTCTGAAATTTTGCGGCATTCAAGTGTCCATTGCTATGCTTTTGAAATATAGTCCGTGGCGCTCAATTTAAAGAGCGAATTAGGATTTTGAATGAAAAATCACCAGAGGGACCTTTTTGTCTGGAAAATCCACCTAGTCATTTATATGGATATTTTGGTCATTTTTGGGTGGTTATGGTATGTTAGGCATTGGGGGTATTTCGATAATTTTATACAAGTTCAGGGATATTTTGGTCATTTTGCTCACTTGGAAAAAATTTAGCGGTCAGGCATGATTGAGCATTAAGAGTTAATACCTATATGGTTTATCATTTAAGTTTTGATAGAAGAGAGCTAGGACTGACATTTGAGTAAGTACCAAAACCGATTATCGAGTCAGGTAAGTACTCTTGCCATGTTCCTCCATATACCTACTTTTGAATATGTGTAAATGTATACATGATTTCATCAATTGAAAGCTTTAAAGTTTTTGTTATGCTTCTACTTTCGTGTAAATTTGTTTAACGAGAAAATGAATTAAAGGTGCAATCGGATGTTTCCATTCGTAGTTGTTTTAAATTTGGCTTATGTGAAATAAATCGGTGCATTTGGCTTGGTTGTTGTGCCCTATATCCAACGGTAAAAAATTGAATTTCAGGCCCTAGTCAACGGGACTTGTACGTTGATGTATAGTACTAATGCTCGTGATTCTCCCCTGCGCCCATGGATTTATTCATCTCGGGTGTAGGAGGAATTTTGGGCCCTAGTTAGGTGGCTTCTACGCTAGCTGGAGCATACATAAGTTGTGATTAACTGTGATAGCTGTTTGATGAGCTTTGTTGATGTCATACTCCAATTTTGAGGATCTTTTTGTGAAAGTACATATAAATATGTATATGATGAAGCAATTGTTTGCTATGGTGATATTGATTTTCTAATCTTAAAAAGTAAATCCTTGGCATGTTTTCTAATCCTCAAATCTATTTTAGGGACATAGTTTGCATGCTTGCTGGGTTCTTGCTCATCCTTTTATTTTTTAGGTAATGATCTAGGGGAGGCGAATTCCAATGAGGAACGCAAAGGAAGGGCGCCTGAAGAGGATAATTAGAGTAATGGAGGGTTTTTTAGACTTAAGAATTTTAGTCTTGTGGTTGTTTTTATAGATGAACTTATGTTGGGAGCTTAGGTTTCCTTGAATTTCTTTATAATTGTCAGTGAAATGTAATTGAAGGTTTTTTTTTCTTAACAATTGAGGAATTTCTAAGTGTGCCTCTTAGTAGCCAATTAATTGGTTTAGAATTAAGTGAGTTTGATTTAACCTTGAGTACAGGTCGTAGTAGGCCTGGCAGTGCCCTGAAGAAGGTGTAGTGGGTCCGTGGTTGGTCATGGACCTAGTTCATGTGCTCACCTGTGGTTTGGATAGTGACTAGGTAGGTGTTGTTCTATAATCGACGGGCCTGTATCGGGGATGTCACTATATGACCATGCATATACATCGATAAATTCCCTAAGGCATGCATTGAGCATTGATTTACTCTCTCTCTCTCTCTCTCTCTCTCTCCCTCTCTCACACACACACACACACATCTAGGCTAGCCCCTATTTTTTATTTCTTTTATATTTTTGGGCTTGCCTAGGTTAACTTTGACTGTTTCTTCGGCCACTAGCTCGACAAGACTAAATTCCCGATTTTTAATTTCTTTCATCGTTTATTTCAAATAATTTTTCTCTTCTGGTTCTATTGGTTGTGATTCATTACCATGTTGATTAATTCATCATAATCTGTAACAGCAACCAAGGAGTAATCAAAATCAATCATTATATTATCAATCAAATAGTCTGGGAAAACACAGTAAGTGAGAAAATTTAGATTGGCAAAGACGACATAAATATCCAAGTCTTCTGATTCCCGAGCATCTTCGACAGCAGGACTTCCTTCAATAATCTCTCTCACAATCAGCAGTTCGTACTCAACCATCCAATTCTGTGCATTGCCCTATGCTGGAGTGACTAGGCTTGCTGGATTCATAATCTAGTCTTCTACTTCACAGATAAGCATAGGGATATGCATATCATCGAAGCATGCAGTCATCGCTTTTGGTTCATCAAATCCATCCAATTAGAAACTTCTCCTGTACCTGGTTCAGTCAGGTCTAATAGTTCCTCAACTTCAACCCATTCACAGTTAGAATATTTCCATCCTTTGATCAGCTTCCCGTTTTAACGTTATAGATAAACTCCAGAAATCATAGAAGAGACCACTCTCTCCTTCCTTGACAAAGCATCCATTCATGGTGGGGACCTTGGTCATGCTTTTGACGTTTGTGCACTGCCTGCTTTCCTTGTCTTTTTTAGCCTGAATCATTTTTCGAATGGCCTTTCTCTTTTCCTTTTTGGTTGACTTATACCCTAGGCCAAATTGATACTTCTTATTCTCGACATCTGGAAAGCTAGGAATTCCTTGACAATTTTGGCCCAGACCTTTTTCAGGCAACTAGTGAAGCTTTCTTAACATAGAGAGCACTTTCATATTGTTGTAAGGGGCAAAGAGAAGGAAGTTTTTACCATGACAAACCTCTTCGTATTCCAGACACTATATCAGGCTATATGTTCTGAGTCAACTGAGTAGAACATCCAATGAGTCGTGTAGCACCATAACACTGTCTTTGTCTTTTTCTACCTATTCGATTTGAGGTAGCAGCGAATCTCTTATGATTGTGAAGACGGCCTTATCCAAAATGAAATTATCCTTCTAGTGCAATGTAAAGGGTATTGCACCTACAAAGTATATCTATGGTCTTCCTAAAAGGAGATTAAATGCATAAGGTATATTCAAAACTTGAAACTTAACCTCAAAAGTGTGGTTCCAAAATTCATCACGAGCTTGGTTGTAACAATCACTTCTATTCGGGTATTGTCATAGGCTCGGACGGCTTGGCTGGAAAGGGTAAACTGAGGGGTTAAGGCCAAAGGCTTGAACAACGTGCAACAAGGGGCAAACACTCAATGTAAAACCATTATCTATGAAGATTACGGGAACCCTCAGCTCAATCCTGATTTGGACAGATCTGATTCAGAAAAGTAAGGACATTTTCGTGATATATAGCACAACAGCGTACACACACACCCATACTTCACCACACTGTACATAATTTCCATCTTACACCCTTAAACACCACTGAAACTCACAAAAAAGGGCCACAGCGGCCTTGAATCCCATTCCATCACCAACTCACAACATATAAATTCAACCACGGCAGCCCAGACTCCTCCCTCTTTCACGGCAGCCATGGCTACCACCTTCTTCTCTCTTTCTTCATGTTATATACACTCAACCCCAAAACACATATCACACTTAGATCTATGTTACCCCATCTCCCCGTTCCAACCACACATAACATTCCCATAGCGGCTGTCTCTCTCTCTAACCCACAACTCATTCACACCCAAACACAACAAAACACTGATATCATGTAAGAAGCACGGCCATGGCAGCAATGAACCCATAAATTCGTGAACAACTTTTAAAAGAAAAGGTTTAGAAAGACTTACCTGAAAATCAAGGAGGATCGCCGGAATCTTGTCATGGGCTTCCTCTCTCTCTCTCTCTCTCTCGAATATGAGGTTGACAGCAAAAACGGGTGCCTTGGATGGCTGCCCCAGATATATATATATATATATATATATATATATATATATATATATATATATATATATATATATACTCTAGTTAGAAAAAAGAAAATCCTACTCATTCATTTGTTGCTAAAATTTCTTACCCAAACTTATATTCTCGAAATGGTCCAACAATAAACATTTATGATAATTTATGCATCAAGAAAATTATCAACGGGTTATTACGCTATTTCGTTTCACAAATCGTCATCATTAAGTACACTGCTACTAAAGAAGAATTTTTAATTCTCGCTAAATGTATATCGGTACTTAAAAAAAATAAATTCGTCGCTATATATTAAAAAATGGTAATACACATCGATGCTAAGTATAAAAAATATTGTCGCTAAAATTGTCAATTAAATTCATTAAAATTATTTTAGGGTTTTGGGGTATTACATGGTCAGATATTATCAATGCAATTAACCCTTGAGAGGGCAAGGGGAGACTTCGACGAGGTCTTGTATAGTGAGTAGGAGCGTTATGCATCTCTGTGTAGGGTTCCTCTTCCCTTGATAATAAGCACTGAAAGCATGAATGTAGTATCCTTCCGGTATTACTACTGGCATGGGGGTAGGCGGAAGCTTGACTATCATTCCCCTCCTCAACAACTGTTCAAATACTTTGTGGAGTGGTGCACTTAACTAGGTGAACTTCCTCCTCGGTTTCACAGCGGCCTCCCATGACATAAGCTGTTGTGGTTGCACATTATTAATATTGTTGGCTGTGATTGGCTTAAGCTGTGCATTAGAGCTCCTCGGGCCTGGTTGATATACCCCTGGCTTCGAATCATGACAAATGATTTCCTTATTGATGGCATCTTATATATGTATGAGGGATCCCATAAGGGCTTTGAATGACGTGTGGTAACAGCCAAAGATATAATTATGGTATACAGGAAGTAGATTATTCCTCACGATATTTACTTGCTCATCCTCCGTTGAATGGTTCACTATCTGAGCGGCCTTATTTCTCCGTCTTATAAGGAAGACTGATACTGACTCTCTCATTTCTTGTTTTGTAGTTTCTAAATCTCTCCAAGTAATGTCCAAATCGCCATTATATTAGTATTGCTTTACAAACTCTCTCACAATATCTTCCTAAGTTCGAACTCAACCCTCATCCTAATTTAGGAACCAACGATAAACGATCCTATGAGGGTACAGTTGAACAACTGTATTAACTGGTTCCGATTCACTCCATATGGGGCTAACGCATACATCTTGACATGAATTTTGGGGTCCGTGGTCCCGTCAAACTTATCCATCTTCTACATTTTAAACCTAGGGGACCATCTATTCTTGGGGTTTATGGTCAGGCTACTAAAGTCTAGAAGGTCATCGACTCTCTTTATTCGGGCAATTTGGAACTCAAGCGCCACTAGTTTGTCTTTATATTTTGCTTCTTCACCCTCGAATTCATATTGCCAATCAAACTTAGGACCTTTCTTTTTATCATCCTTATTTTCCCCTATCGCATCTTCCTCTAGTTCTTCCCTACCTCTCCGCTTGAGGTTGTAACATCCTTATTTTTTTTAAAAAAATTAAATTTTAATTATTAATTAAAAACAACTTGGTCTGATTTGTGGCTACACAGCCACAAACAAGGGAGAATGAGACCTTATTTTTTCTAGAGGAGAAATGTGTGCATGTGGAGTAAAGTGAAAGTTGAGGTGGCATGAAAAAGCTTATCAGGGACAGCTGTTGGAAGGAGAATTACAGAAAATCTAGAAAATGTTTTGGGGAGGATTACAGAAAATCCAGAAAATTTTTTGGGAGAGTGTCAGCTAAGAAGTCATAGAAGGAAGGGAGAGGAAGAAACCTAAAGAAACAAAGAGCAATTTGGTGAAGAATCGAATGAGTATTTAACCACCAAAGTCATGCGAAAATTGGCCTACAATGGGTGGAGCAGCTGCATGCGTGCTAAATAGAAGAAAATCTAGGAAGACTTTCGTGAAGAGCTAAGCAGAGAAGTTGTAGAAGGGAGAGAAAAGAAGAACTTGCAAAAAAAAAAAAAACAGAAGGCATTTTCGTGGAAAAACAAAAAACTTACGGGTCTTCAAAGTAAGGTAAAAATCAACCTTTAGTGTGTCTGTGTGTTCTTGGTGTTTTTGTGTGTGTTCTTGAGGGGTCAAGGCTGAATTAGCTTATGTTTTAATTTGCTATCATGTTAAATGCAAAAGGGGGATTACATAAGTGGAAATAAAGTGAAATTAGAGTGGATTAAGGGGACTTTAATTGGAATTAAATGGAGAATTATATATGTAAGCATAATGTGCATTTTTTTATGAAGGAGGGAGGGATGATTCTGAAATTGCAAACCTAGAAGAATGCAGCTGTGTGTGTGGGAGTGATGAAAGTGTGTAAATTTGATCCATAAGTGATGAATAGTGATTGTAATTGTCAATAAAATTCTTGTTCTCAGATAATTTTCAAACTTTAATTTCAAAACATGATTTACGCCAGAATTTGGCCAAACACAAAAGAAAAACTCCTATTCTTTTTGAAAGATCTACATGTTGTGAATTTTTGGAATTTTTTTGAGTTTGCTAATGATATAAATATATTTATCCTTGAAAAAGGGTTTTGAATTTTTTTAAAGCATCAAATGAATGTGGTTTAATCTAAAAATTTTATGGAGTCTTATGCTGTTGAGATACTTTAGTGTCTAAAATGTCGTGATATTTTGTTACCGATTGTTATTTTTAACAAAATTGGTTCCATAGTGCTTGGTTTGGTTATTCGAATAGGACTTTCGAGCAAAAATTTCACCGAATGACCTTTTAGTCCAAAAAACACTTTAAATTATTTGAAAAAGATATTTTGAGTAGAGTGTTTATTGGTGCAAGAGCCGGTAGGGGGTGTTTAGGTAATTTTACATATGCCCGGGGGTGTTTTGATAATTTTTCACACCCAGTTATGAATTTTGTGTAAACTCATGGTTAAGCAGCAAGAAGTATAAGAAATAAGAAATTTGAGTTAAAATAGGTTCGAGAAGTGTAGTGATTAATGCATTCTTAAAGGTTAGGACAAATCTAGTTAACGGACTAGCCGTATTAAGTTGTCGTCAGATAATCAGGAAAGGGGTAAAGCTGTGTGTCTTTTTTGTATTTTAAGGATGTATAACAAGAAGGATTTTGTTTGCACAGGTGATTCCTTAGTTGAGAAAATACAGAAGCGAGGAATTCATCTTCTATAAAGCCAAATAAGGATAGTACAGTTCCGTTATGCTGTTTATTATTTTGTTTAGCATACCGCGGTGATGATATTTATGTTGAACTCCTACATCTATTCTTAAACACCGGTTAATCTTATGATCTAGTACTTTTTGTTAACTTATGCTGTTGAGGACTTAAGGTAAAATAAATTCCCTTAGTTCGCCCATTATGAGCTTGATATGTTATTGAGGACTTATGATCGAAATGCTCTCTAAGTCCGTTCCACTGATGAAAACCAACCCTAGCGAGACTAAGATGAACACCCCGCATGAAGGGGCATAAGAGAAGGGCCAGTGAATTGAAGTAACCGGCAGTCAGTGAAAATAAAGTAACTGACAAAAAGGATGAAGCACGCTAGAGTCTGTCGTGTTGTGTCGAGTCAAGCATGCATTAAAATTGATTTTATTTGATATTGTTGAATTTGTTGTTTTGTTACTCTCATGATGATTATTTGCTTTAATGTTTTCTCTTGCATTGCACTTGCATAGTCCATGAGTCTGTACAAGTGAATATGATTGATATTCTCTTGGGCTTGAGCCGCTCAGTCTGAACAAAGGTGATTGCAGATATTTGTCCTTGACATTTTTAAATTCATTGCCTTTGTTGAGGATTCATGATCGCTTCTCTGATATTTCTAAAAGGGTTGTCGTTGTCCTCCTCGTATTATCCTTACTGGGCGGTTTGCTCTCATTCCTTATCTGGTGTGTTTTCAGGTACTAGATTTTGAACGAGGAGAAACTTCTAGTAAATGTAAAGAGAAATTATGCTAAGGTTCAGCGAGGAAATCTATCACCACAATGATGCAAATTTGGTGTAAATATTATGTTGTATCATGTTGTATAGTTTTTACTGCAGTACAATGTGTACTTTCAAGGAAAATTTTTGTAAAGACGTGTTATGACATTCCTTTATGATCTTAAAGTTGTAGTAGCTCTGTGCTATATTAAAAATTGTGATGTTTACAGGATTGACATCTCAGCTCTGGTGATGTCACTTGGGCTAGGGGTGTCACAAAGATTGTCTATTTCCTCAACAGTTCTAGATTGCTGATCTGCAAGGTTTGTAAAACCATTATGAAAATATTTCTGTAGTTCACTGATAATATGGATTAAATATGAGATATGTCGGAATTCCCCAGCCATTGAAGTTCGTGAGAGTTTTCTGGACCAGTCTCGATACCAATCCTGGATGGCTCATACCTTAATAGGGGTAGATGAGAAATAATCCTGCTCATTCGGATGTTTTTACGGATTTTCTAAGTTTAAGGGTAGAACTGACTAACCGTCTGGTTATCCAGGGTGAAAACCGGCTGATTGATCAGTGAGCTTAGGGTTTATTTTTGGGAGGTCACAGGTTCTGACTAACCGTCTAGTCACCCGGATGGATAAACCAGCTGGTTGGTCAGAGAGATTAGGGTTTTATCGCTGGGATTTTTCTAAAAAAATTTTTTGGGGGAGGACAAGTTCTGACTAACCGTCCAGTCACTCAGATGGATAAACCAGCCAGTTGGTTAGTGAGGTTAGGGTTTATCTTTGGTACTTTTCTGATTTTTTTTTGGAGGTCAGGTTCTGACTAATCGTCCGGTCATCTTGATGGATAAATAGACCAATTAGGTAGTGGGGTGGACTAGGGTATGAACCAGCCAGTTTCGAATCTTTTTAAGCAATTTATCTACCAGTTAATCATCATGTTTGGTGCGCATCTAACCGGCGGGTTAGTCAGAGCCTACCCTTTTGTGAAATTACCAATTTAACTAACAGAATGTTGGTCAGTTTCCCTACCAACATGCCATGTATTCTTCTAACAAAGGGCTTAACACTGAATGGTTAGGGTGTGTGGTTTATTTCTCAAGCCGGTGTAAAGGTCACCCTATCGCCTCGACTGTACCATATAACTCATTTCCGTAACTTAGGAAATTAATAGTGGGCGATCATCACTATGCTTACAAGTCATTTAATATACCAAGAAGACCAAAAGGCCCCTTTAATACGAGGCCATGGAGTTGAGGGTACAATCGAGAGATTGCCTTGAGACTAGGAGGTCCAAGAGCTTCAATCGTTGACCTCGACTGCGTGGCCAGGGTAAGACGTGTGCATCTGTAAGGTATGAAAATAAGAGCACAAATACCACAATTATATCACATTTTACAACAAACAAGAAATACAATAAGGCCAACAAATCAATAAGCATTGTTCAAGTCTAGTCCTCTTATTTTAGTTCCCAGTGGAGTCGCCACTTTAGCTAGCCACCTCGAAAAATCCCTTGTCGAAAAGGACTTTAGAAGTCGCCATCTTATTTAATGAGGAAAAATGACAAAAACCTGTAAATGAGTCAAAATGTCCAAAAGGACGACTAATTCATAAAAAATCGGGAGATTGGTTCGGGGACTAAGTTATGCATACAACGGGAAGGTGTTAGGCACCAACTACGCCCTTTTAGTCTCTACTTCATTTTTATTGATTTTTGGCCTTAGAAATATGTAATATGTATTATATGATAAAACTAACCCTAAGTTTGTTTTTATGATTTTGCCTTGAACTTGACACCGAGGGTCGTATTGCCTACGTATCCAGTCGTATTAACTGAAATCAAAACCGTCGTAGTTCAACTCTGGTCCTACGGGAAGTAATTTACATTTCGGTCCTAGACTTAGACAAAGATGAAAACACTTTGTTTTACACTTTTGCAATATAAAGGCGACAATGGGAATTGGAGACAATTCTAAAGTGATTCTCTATACTAGAAATGTATTAAAGATTACCTCTTAAAATCGCTTCTCTAGAAGAACTCGAGGACGTTTTCTGAAGGATCCACGATGCAAAAACTAAAAGACTTCACATTAAGTGCGTATGAAGAGGCTAAAATTCTCGAGAGACAGAGAGTGTATCACTTCATGGACAAATGGTACACAAGCACTAAAGAGAATAAGCTCTAGGATTCTAGACCCTTGAAAATAAGGGTCAAGGCCTTTATTTACAAAGCTCAGGGTTGCTAGAATCTGATAAGATTGATTATCTACCAATCTGCAAGGATGAAGATAAGTCCGAATATTGGGTAAGATCGCATATTGACAAAAGTCAATTAACCAGCCAGTTAGTCGAAAACCAATCGGTTCTTCCTATATTTTAGAAACGATTTTCCCAAATTTTAAGGCATTATTTGATCCTAATTTCGATAATTATCTATGATTTTGCAGATGAGATGTACTAGATTCGGATTTCTCACTTTTAAAAATATAAATCATGGATTAATCCTTACATCATGAATAATTCATAGATTATTTCTCTAACTTATCTAGACAAACTAACTAAAATAGGTAATAAAATCTAGACATTGGACTGGACTGACACAATTTGACTGCACTGAACCACTACAAAGGATTGGACTGTTGCTTTAGAGAAGACTAATGGACTTAACAATTAGACTTAGACATTTAATTATTAAACTGGACTGGATTAAATTAATTAATTAAGTCACCACATTACTTGGCCTAGACTAAATAATGCAATCAAATTAGTAATAAATTCCACTAATTATTTATTTCATAATAACTACAAAAAAGGAGTGTCTACACTTAGCACCTAGGGAGTCCTATGGGGCAGCTTCGTAAAGGATCAAAGGCTTACCAAACGTTGTGAAACCAATAAAATAATCCTAAAAGGGGAGAGGGGGTGGGGGTGTGAATAGGATTTTTGAAAGATGTTAAGGAATTTAAACTAAGCACAATAATGAATCTCAATCAAAACAAAATAATATTTCAATGAAGATACCATCTACACAATCTCAGGCAATTATAGAGCAATAAGTAACGAGATTGAGTTAGAAATACTTGATTAAGAGATTTAAATGGTTCAGTTTGAACTACCCTCAAGCCTACATCCACCTTTCAAAAAAGTCCCTTACAAGAGCACTAAAATCCACTAGCAACAATCTTCTTTCGAATAAAAACCAAAACCCTTCAACACCTGGTGATATCCCCACACCAACCTACAAACTAAGCTCACTCATGACTTTGCAAACCCAAACCTTGATCAAAATCCTTTTACAAAGATCAATTGTGAATAAAGAAACTCTCGTGAAAGGAAATGAGTACAAATGAAGCTCTAGTACAATAGAAAGACGAGAGAATTGATGACTTCAAGGATGCTTGCTCTCAATCAAAGAATTGTTCACGAAGATGCTCACTTTAATGATGTAAAATCATGAAGATGAAGAGAGAGAAATTAAAATGTGATTTTCATATTGTATGATGAAACTCCAAAGCATTTATACAGGGATCAAATAAAATATAGCCGTTATAGGTGAATGTGCAAAAATGGATATTGCAGTCAACTGTATTCGCAATGCAGTCGAATGGGTTCCTGTACACTAGCCATTGGGGTCTTATCCTTGAAAATAGCCATTAGAACTGAAATTCCACTAATGCAGTGGAATGTATTGCAATGCAGTCGACTGTATTACCCTATTGTCTATCAACTGCCTCACAGAACCCTCTTTTTTTATTTTGCACATAACTTTCTTTAGAAAAATTAGATTAAAGTGCTGTTTTTTGCTTTTTGAAAACTAATTACAAATTTTATAAAAATATGAAAATATTAGCACCAAAAACATTATTGAGAAAATATGAGTGAGCTCCAAAGTTCACTTATTTTCGAGAACCACACTTGTGTGAATGATGAAAAACTCACATGCAATGCACAAGGTATCCTAAGGTCTTTTGGGGTCATAGTCATCAATTCAAGAATCAAACTAAGACTAGTTACATAATAGTAAAAATCAATCATAATCAAAAGTAACTTAGTCTATGTATTCTTTGCTGTTCTTTAACATTGGACTCGATGAAACTTCCATAGCATGTCCATTATAGCTTAAAGCTTCTTTGACTTTAATCCATATATCCAACTTCTCAAATGTGTCATTTTGAGTGCATATGTACATACCTACTAAAGAGAATCCACTCAAAGCACACATTATAACATAATTAATGTGCAGTTATCGTCAAAACAAGATGTAAGCGTAGGTTATCCAATCATAGGGCCAACAATCTCCCCCTTTTTAATGATGACAAACATTGATTCTATATAAAGTAAAATGTATCATATGATAGTCAATTAAGCATAACAATCGCACTTAGAACATTCAATCATCTCTAGTATAATCAAGATATGTCAATTTATCTCATGTAGCAATTAAGTTCATTGCTACCTCCCCTTAACTAAACAAGATATGCACTTCCTCTTATGTTCTCTAAAAAACACTCAATCACATAGCATAGAGAATTAAGATTATTTCTTCTCTATATTCAGCAACGCCAGTCAGCCACGCCCATGCGCCATTCAAACATCATGTACCCAATTGAGGCAAAGTAAAAAATCCCAAAACTAACTTCTGGCTACGGCACGACACCCACTTTCGCGATAGGTGTCGCCATGCCCATACGCCAGTTTCATAACATGTGCCCCTGGCACCGGCTATTATCTCGCAACTGGTGTCGCTGTGTCCATGCGCCACTTTTATAGCAGGTGCCTCTGGCACATGTATACTTCACGACAGGTGTTGATGTCTTTTGCCATTGGCACCGTGCTCATGTGCCACTCTCATGTCTCGCCCCATACGCCACTCTCATGTTACGTGTCCCTAGGCACCATGCTTGTTCACCACACCATGCGCCCTCGCCATGGATGTGGAACACGCTTCGACCCACTCTTCATAATGTGCAGCATTACGTGGGGCTCTACTCATAGTGCTTCGGCATGAAGACCCTTCGCAGTGGAATAAGCTCACTACCACTGAAGCTAACTCCGTCTGGGGTAGCTTGCATGACACTAGGAACGCCTGAACTGTGACCACATCGCACTCATGTTACCGGTGAATGTCGGCACCCCCTGGACAATGACCCTTGGGTCACTCTAAGATGGGAGCAAGTATTCCAAGGGCATCACGCCTATTTCGCCTGACAGTCAGGCGCAAGGACCCTCCCTCACCATTGTCAGGTTCTCTCCGCATCTTTCGTTGCACCTCTGTGGGATTCAGTAAGGGCTTTGGACCGGTGGCTAGGGCAAAGGCTTACTCTGATCATGTCGACGCTGTGTGGTTAGTCTTTTTAGACAGGTATAACGACGCTCTGTGGGGCCGACAATGCAAATATGAGAAACCGACAGTCCATAGGAGGAGCACCAGTATTTATGGACCCCCTTGGTGACGTGTCATTCCCAGGGGATGACATGTGGCAACTGATGACATAGGCGTACTTTTGCCTATAAATAGAGGACTTAAGAGTTCATTTTTCACAAGAATTTTCTCATTCAATACACAGTATTTTTCTCACTCTAGAATCCAGAGTTATTGATTAAAAGAGAGAGAAACACAATTAGACTGAGACATTGGACATAACATGAAAATCGTGACCCTTAGTTTAGACCCTAGCTCGAACTGTCGACTATTGGCCCTGATCGTCTCAACCTTATCTCCACAGCACTGCCACTCCTCACGACTCATCCTTGTCACTGCACCATCTTGCCCTGTGCTAGATCGAAGCTATTCTGAGACTCATGACTCAATTGAGATAGAGCATAATCCCTATCTAGTAGACCAGCACCAAACCACTAGCCGGGTCATGGACACAAATTATTTACCAGACTGGGGGATATTCATATCAAGTGGTAGCCGAAACGACAGATTCCCCTGCTACATAGACCCAAGTTACCTAGTAAAATAAGGCTTGCTTCTATTGGACATAGAGTTGGTCAAGAGACCGGAGTAAGTTGTGGCACGTTCATTAAAAAAATCCATGCCTCGTCTGGCCATCCACATCCCTGCACAGGTGCTGTTGCCAGCTTTTGTCACATATCAATAACCTTCTCTTGCTCCCGTTCTTCAAGTTATCCTGTCTAGGGCCTCGGCGGGCCCCAATTAGCTACACCACATCCCTTCAGGCCACAGAGAACCTTCTCCTAACTATGTCACCAAGTCTTACTTGGAATCCCTCATTCACCGACTATCAAAGAACTTTGAACATGAATCCTCAACCTGGCTAACCGACCACATTCCTTGTGCCAATGACATCTCTATCACGCCTTACCCACTCAAATATAAGCATCCAACCTTTGTGCTCTTCAACGGACGTGAGGGCAACGCCCATGAGCACTTAACCCGATATGCTGGCTCTTTAGAGTAGTATGGTCCGTGAGAGAGTTTGAAGTTGAAGGAATTTCACAAGTCCCTTACAGACCTTGCCTACACCTGGTAACACCAGATCCCTAATGGGACTATCCATTTGTGGAATGATATGATGTGACTCTTCTTGGACAAATTCCACTATAAGATTGAAAGGGTCACCACTGTTGATATTATCGGCATACGCCAAAACCTCGGGGAGCACTTGAACAAGTATGTGCATTGCTTCCACCTCAAATGCCTTGAGTGCACAAACTTTAGCAAGGATGAAACATTGGTTTCCATATGCATCAAGAACATGCATGATGTGTATCATGTTCATATTAAGAACTTATAATTGAGATCTTGGGGTTACCTCAAGGAAACAGTCTCAGTACTTATGAGTCGGTCAGTCCTGTTAAGATGTGGAAGCCTTGCCTGTAGAATGCCCTTCTACCCACGGAAAAACCATCCGGGACTCGGTCCAACTGCAACAACTACAATGACCACAAGTGTCAGTACCAGGAGAGGGACTGACTCCCCGATAAGAGAAGGCAATGAGAGCCTGCCCCTGAATACCCATATGACCTCAAGACAGTGAATGAGCTATTAACATGCTGGATTGAACACGACAACTTTCATCTGCCATTGGCAAAGACAACTACCACTGAGGCGGACAAGGCCTGGCCCAACTATTGCCCTTATCACCAAGCTTTTGGGCATTACCTAAAGGATTGCAATCAGCTGAGGGACATTTTTACAAGGAAAGTCGCTTCAGCGACCTTAAGCTACAAAAGAACAATGATGTGTGTGGGCACCCTTACCCCCTTCATGGAAACAACAACAGAGAGCATTAGGTTCTCATGGCCATCACCAACCATGTTGAACCCACCACCACCGAGGTCTCTATGGAGGTCACACCTCACATGACTTCAACTAGCCTGCCAACACCCACCTTCAGGCAAATGTCAAAGATTAAAGGGTTCTTTGATGAAATGGGATTTTCACACCGATAAGGACATATCTTTCCAACTGCCTAATTGAGGTCACCACTGGCCTTGGTCTTGAATTGTTTGCCGCTCAGGCTAATCTTCGACCTACTTCTCCCACTACCTTGGTTTTCTCGTACGAAGACTCGCCACCAGTCGAGCATTACAACTAAGCGTTGTTCTTAATAGTACCTTTAACTTCACAAGCTTCTGCCGTGCCTTAGTAGAATATGGTACCTCGTACAGAGAGTCGGCATCCCGTATAAAAGATCATTAGTAGCCCAATCAAAATTATGGCTTTGGGCAAGGCCCTCTGTCGACCCTCGATCACATCACCGTCGACCTTATGGTTGGCTCTGTACACCATGACACCATATTTTGCGCTATCAATAATAAGCTTGTATTTCACCTTCAACTTGGCCGACCATGGATACTTGTCAACCAGGTTGTTCCCTAACGTACCATCAATGTGTAAAACTGTCAGCTAGTCATGTGGGACGTGAGGTACCCATGAAAATCCAAGCCACCAGGATTCTATTTGAATGTGTTGAATCCTACTTTAGTGAGGCCTCTTTCTTTACTGAACTTGTTGAGGATGGTGAGAACTCTAGTCATATCCATTAACCAGATTGCCAGACTGGAAAAAGCTATGAGGAAGTAAGCCTCCTAAGTCCAAAACCAAGAAGAGTAGCAAGAGCAAGGCATCGACCTCGACTACCCTGCCCACTACAAAGGCCAACTCCCCACCTTTGTCTCCCAAGCCCAAGAAGCAGAAGTCTAAATCGACTTTCCAATACATCATCAAAGCTGGCAAAGGAATCTACCAATTATGACGGTGTGCGGGGGCTTCAGGTGGTCCATCATTTGACCCCCTCAACATAACCAGTCCATGGAGACTGAATGACATCATGCAGCCGGGCACTGACTGCTAGACCCCAAGCTCACCCTTGGTGTCGCTCTGCCCTGTTACAAAGACCTTGAAGTGATTAACCTGGCTGACTCGGGGAGGCACCGTGACTAACTTATATTGGCACCAAACTCGCCCCGTGTCAAAAAGCAAAATTGGTTGCCCTCTTCTACAAATATCGGGATGTACTAGCTTGGAGCTATAATGAAATGCCCGGGTTAGATCCTGCACTTGTAACACATCACCTTAATATTGCTACAGGGTCCATCCTTATCAAACAGCATCTGCATACCTTCTGCCCTGACCTTGAATTAAAAATCAAACAGGAGATTGAACGCCTTCTACATGTTGTACATCATATCTGGTTGGCCAATATTGTCCCCGTACAGAAGAAGAATGGCTAAGTCTGTATTTGTATTGACTGTCAGAAGTTGAACAATGCATGCCAAGATACTAGTTTTCCCTGTCTAATGTCGAATGCTTACAGAGGTTGCGCCGGACATGAAACCTTATCCTTTATGGATGGTTTCGCCGGCTATAACCAAATTCGAATGAATCCAAAAGATTGTGCCAAGACAGCCTTTTGCACTCCCATGGGCAACTTCTGTTGGAAATTCATGCCTTTCAGCCTCAAGAATATGGGTGCGACCTATCAAAGGGCGATGACAGCCATCTTCTATGACATGATACATTATACAGTGGAAGACTATGTCGACAATCTCATAATCAAGTCCAAGAAAGAAAGTGATCACCTCACTGACCTCCGAACAATTTTTATTATTGTCAATAGTAAATTATACGGATGAACCCACTGAAATGTGCATTTGGAGTATCCTCCGACAAGTTCTTCGACTTCCTGTTAAGTAGACAGAGCATCAACGTCGATCCTTCCAAAGCAGGCTCTATCCAAGAGATGCCTCCCTCCCTAAATACTAAGTAGTTGAAGAGCTTCCTCAGTAAGGTTTCTTTCTTACTTTCACCTCTTCATTCCCGCATTGGCTGAACTTATTGCACCATTCCAACACTTGACGTGCAAAAGTGCCCCTGTGGATTTGGGGTCCACCTCAACAGCAAGCCTTTAAATAGATCAAGTCGGTCCTTATGTTCCCCCAGATCATGGTAGTGCCACAATGGGTATCCCACTCTTATTATACTTGACCTCCACGCCCAGGTCCAAGAGGTGGATGGGATGGAGCGTCCTATTTATTACCTCAGCTGGACGATGTGAGGACGATTAGGAGACATAAAGCCAATTACTCTGAGCTCGAGAAACACTGTCTAGCCTTGGTCTATGCCTCACAACGATTTAGACACTTTTTTTTGGCATACCAGATCACACTTGTCACCAAGGTTGATTCACTCCGGTACATGCTCACCGGCCTACTCTATCTGGGCGACTCACCCCCTAGTTGCTCCTAGTTGAGTTCGACCTAACCATCAAGAAACATACAGCTCTACGGAGCCAAGCTCTTGCCAACCTCTTCGCCTTCTTTCCACACCAACATTATGAACCGACCTTGAACCAATTGAATAGGAAAAAGACAGCCCTAATCACCGCCATTGGTGAATTATGGACATTCGAGTTTGATAGCTCAGCACTAGTAAAGGTCCCAACGGAGCACCCCTTTACCGAAAGGTGTCGACATAGTCTTGTGCCGCCTAGATGATGTTATCAACTTCCTATCCTTCAAGCTTGCATTTCCAATGTCCAACAACAAAACTAAGTATGGGGCGCTAGTCATTGGCCTCATGCTGGCTATCAGCATGAGGCCTAGGTCATTGTGTGTAAAGGAAGACTCAAACCTAATCATAAAATAGGATGATGGGGAGTTTGCAGTCAAGGAGCCAGCCTTGGTACCTTGTTGTGCCTTGGTACAACACTTGGAAAGAAGACTTGGCCATGTCCAATAAGAACATCACAATAGGTGCCACAACAGACATGCGGAAAGTTCGGCCACGATCCATCAAAGATAGAGATTAACAATGAGCAGTGGATGCTGACCATCATCAAGAGGAAGCAAACCCAATACAGCTTTGAACCTAGTCCTGAAGTACTCTACCTTAGACGATTGGAGGAAGTCAATTGTTGACCAGCTCAAGACACCATCTCTTGTTTATACCTCTACCCTCATAGACTTCTTGATGTTGAGAGATGTCTTGTACAAACATTGCCCTGAAGGCACTCCAGCAAAGTGCTTGACGAGCACGAAAGAAAAGTAGAAACTTTAACTTGGACATCAGAAGAGTTGCGGCCTTAACAGTCCCCCTCTATACCGTCGCCTTCAGCGCATAGGCCTCTTAGCCATCCATGGCCAAGGATGCCTTAAATATTCAGTGGGATTGTCTCGAATGTCTAAATACGTCAAGAAATATGGAAGCTCTTGTAATCGACGTCCAGGGTGATTGGTGCCAGCCTTTTATCCAGTAATTATCTATAGGATTCTACCCCTTGGCCATAGTTCAGCCCAATCTATCAAACAAAATTAGTCAGGTATTTTGTGGTAGAGGGCGAGTTATTTTGCAAAGGATTTTCAGGGCGCATGCTGCCGTGCCTGTAGGGTGCCCAAGCAGTACAAGTGATAAATAAAGTGCACAATGGTGATTATAGTGAGCATCAGGGCTCTCAGAAGTATTACTAAGGTTAGGATACTACTGGCCGACCATAATTCCCCAATCCATCTCTCATGTATGGCACTGTGAGCCTTGCTAAAGGCATGCTGACAAGATGCACATGCCAGCGTCTGACCTCCGCATGATCGTGGCTCCTTGGCCATTTCACCCATGGGCTCTTGACCTCATTGGCCCTATCCACCCAATCTCTAGAGGTCACATATGGATTATGGTCCCACTAAAAGCTTTACGAAGTGGGTCGAAGCCATACATTTTTAGAGGGCTGCAGGAGGATTCATTTCAAACTTCTTGCATGACCCACATCCCTCTGTGTATTATTTCAGACAACGGCAAGCCATTCATCAATAAAGAAGTCTGAGCTCTTATGGAAGGGTACCACATCAACCATACTACACCAACTCCTTACTATCCTCAGGGCAATAGTCAAGCTGAAGCCTCCGAAAAAACTCTGCTCCTCGTTCTATCATGGATGGTACATGACATGTGTAGGATATGGTTCGAGAAGCTAAGTATGGCACTTTGGGGTTATAGAACCTCCAAGCACACATCAACGACTGCTACGCCCTTCTCCCTCATCTATATGGTTAAGTGTGTGGTACCAGCTGAGATCGCAGTCGCCTCTACTAGACTCTCGTTATGCAACAGTCACGGAGCGAAAGAAACCAAAATGGCAGCCCTCGCCTTGCGCCAAATGAAGAAGTATCATGAGTAGTTCACAAAGGTCTATGGGAACTCAGTCAAACCATGGTCACTTGTTAAAGGCAACCTTGTCCTTCAAGCCACCAAATGTATGCGCCAACGTGTCAGCCCCCAAGTTCACGCCGAATTGGTAAGGTCCTTTTCAGGTGCATGCAGCTAGAGACAAAGGCTCCTACCTTCTATCCACTCCGAGGACGGATAGATCATGGCCTCTATCAACGATCGGTACTTGAAGAAGTATTATGCATAGTCAATTACGGGTTGTTCCTCCCCACCCTTGCCAGCCTAAATCTTAAAACACTTGACAAAAATATCATTTTTTACATTCATACCTTGTCTATAAACTTTTAAATTTTGTTGATTATTACAAGTTCTCACTTCACTCAACATCATTCTTTTACCTCAAACTTTTATATACACTTGTACAATTTTATTTCCACCACTTTTCATTTAAGTATCCTACTACGGGTGGAGGGGGGATGACCATTAGTAGCTATCTACACACACAAGTTATTCAAGTATAGTAACAACTAAACACCATACAACAACAAGTACAGATGCAAAGGAAACATACGACTCCAATGTCAACATAATCAAAATGAATACAACTCACAGGTTTGCAGGCCACTATTGGGCTCAATGTCTACAAGGAAATGTGAAACACAAGCTATCTAAAGTAGGGGAGCAAAAAAAGCTACAACAAGGTCGGAAGTGTAAGCCTCTAATGTCTGTAGTTGTGACTGCAGATCAGACCATCTGGAGTCCTAGTCGGTACGTCGCCTCTCCATATCTGCCTATCGACCCACTGCCTCCATAAGCTGGATTCGCATCTCTACCACCATTGCCTCTGCTTCCATCCTCTCCCTGTTCATGCCCATCCCCTCTGCATCAAGCACCCTTTTCTGGCTTTGCAACGCTACCTCCTGGGTACCTACAAGGGTCAACCCTGCCGCTGCCTTGGCACTCTGACTCCTCGACCTAATGTACTCTGCAACCAATTCAACTAGAAGCCAAAAGCCATAAAGGGTCTGAGATTGGAAAGGAACTGTGATATGACCTTTGAAGTCCAGCCCAAGGCCAGCACTCCGCCCAAGGTCACCAGCCACTCCATGAACACGGTGTATGTCGCCCTAAAAAATAGTGCACCTCGCACAACAATAGACCCAGTAAAGATTTGCAGATGTCTCACCCTAATCATCTTTAACTGGCGCACTACCTCAGTATACAATCCAACACCCTCCCACGATGTCTTGTCTACCTGCCCGACTGAGGACCTCCACTGGCATCACCAGCCACTGTACCCCCGTCACCCGCTTAAATGTGCCAGATAGCCACACCATAACCCTTGCGACAACAGCAGAAGAGTGCATCGTCAAAAGAGTAGCACCAGCGTGGACCGTTGATCCTAATAAGGTATCTTGGGGAGGCTCCACAACTGACAAAATCTGAACCTCTTGTCGCAGTGCCAGACATGTAGCCTCTGCTCGTGTAGCACTGGTTCATCCGACCCCCTATCAGAGCATTTGTCTCTCTACCAATCCACTAGTCACCCCCGTCAAACATTTGAGATTCACCCACTAGACTATCTTTGCAGGGATAGACGAAGAGCTCGGATGACCGTCAGCTCTACAATATATCATGCTGCCTATTTCGCTGCCTCGACCTCCTCAATTGCCTCGATATCCACATCCTTAACCTCCACAGCCGCGTGGGCCTTTGTTGCCCCAGAGTGTAGTTATTGTAAAAATATTGGGGGTTACAGTTTCGAACTTTGTCAAATTCTGATCCTAGATATTTATAAAATTTCATGGAAGGCTGCCTAATTTATTTTTCTATTTTTAGCGACAATAACACTTACTATTCAAATCACTACACCTACTATTTCACTTCAAAACACACACTTTCTTCTTCATTGTTCAGCCGTGACCCACTTCATTCATCCCAATCACCATGCTTCTAAAGCACCTCCAAACCCACACTAAACACTTCCAATCTCTTGCACTAGTTGACTTTTGCATCTTAGACACACCACCACTCACATAATCACCCACAAATCCACATACCCGAACAACCACATCCAAGAACACGCACCTACACACATTGAACACACGCACTAACCCCCCCCGGTACCCACTGAAACATCCTTCTTGCACTCACTGGACTCCCACATACCCCTTAATACACTGAAAATACATTTAACACCTACTTTGATGCATATATTTACACACATATATAACATACTCACACCCATCATTCCCGTAACACACACACACACACACACACACACACACAACTGAATACATACACAACCTCGCACACAGTACCCACCTTCATCACCTACACCCACTATCCCCTAGCTACACATACGCACTTATATACACCCACGGCACAGCCATGTTCATGGCTGTGCATCCTCATACACTGCACAGCTATACACACACACACACACACACACACACACACAGAGAGAAACGCACTCTGATCCCACATAACACACTAAATCACATAAACCAAATAGGGTAGAGCAATTACCATTCAAATTTCTTCAATTTCCCCTCTTCCTCTCTGATTTTTTTGCCTGCCGCGAGCTCCCTGTTTCTTGTTTCTTCCTTCTCTGTTTTGTTCTTCTTCTTTCCCGAAAGGAAAAGTTTCCTTTTTTGGTTTTTCGTTTGTTTGTTTATTTGTTTTCTTTCTTTAAACTTATCCTCCCCTTCTCAATAATCTTCTTTTTTTTCCTAGCTTAGTCATTAAGCTAGTAGGAGGTGGCACAAAAAAAAAAGTTCCTAAATTACTTTTACAAAATTGCACAAATGCCCCCCAAAGTTTTCCAAAATTACAAAAATGCCCTCAAAATTTCAAAAATTATATTTTTGTCCCAAAATATTTTTAAGCTTCTATGCACTACTAATACTCGAGTATTACTTAAATTTAATGCCAGTTTATTTTTTGGAGCCCAGATGGTATTTTTAACCGGCTCCCGAAGTTCGGGATATTACACTACCTTACGCCCTCCACCGATATCAACCCAACCATCTATCACCAGAATAGAAGTCTACCCTCCACCTACAGACGACAGCTGGGATAGCCACTCTGCCCAAGCAGCCCTTAATCGTTCCCATTATCTCGCATACTCCACCATACTCCACCATCACTATCCCGGTCGATAGCATACGAGGTCTCCTCCAGTCCTCTGTCGCCGCCATCCATTCTTGTGCCCCTATCAAGTGTAGTATATCAAAAGGCCGTCTCGACACTTTAAGGCCTAGCATAGCCACATGGGGGCTCAAGTTCGTAACCAAAGGCCAATGATAAGTAATCTGGACTATACCTCGTTACATAGTATCTCGTCACTAATGGTTTTCTGCCATGATCAGTCATCACAAGGAGCCACCCCGGGAAGTAGGCTACTAATAAGGACACTTGTATCTCTATCAACTTGGATCTCCTATCCAGCCACAGCTTGATGTTCTGTATGTGCAACCAAGGACGAGTAATGTACGAAGAATGCATATTGACATATAGACGTGCAAGGCACTCGTTCCTCATGTCAAATTTTGTCGCCAGCTCGTACCCGAGTTGCTTGCTACCCGCCCAAGCAAATACACGTCCGCCACCATACCAGATGGGCACCTCTCGAAATGGCCTACCCGAGCACGTTGTTGTACCCATCATCAGCGTGGGATGCACCAAGGGATACCCTGCTTACCTGTAGTTAATGTAGCACTCATACAGATGTCTCTGTAGAAACATCCCGCCAACGTATGTCGAAACCTGATACCGGCCATACTACCTCTGTACGTCATTGGAAAACTGATCCAGACGTGAATATAGCATGCCCAAGTATATGGGGGCCAAACCAACACAACCATCCCCCACTATCCTGATAGCAATTGGGGACACCCTCAGGGCAATACCATCCTCAGGCATCCCCTCAAATATAAACCTACAAGTGCAGACAATATAACATCTATTACAACCATGCTACTCTATTCAGAACATAATGTGCAGTTCATGACATTGTGACTACAGTGACTTCTCGAAGTGCAAAAATTTTCTAAGTACAAGATGGACATATTACACATGGTAACAGCGGATATGCAACACATAAGCAATACATAAATGAAGATGACAAAAATGCGTACCTCGAAGGAACATGGCAAAGAATGCCACTAACTCATATCTCTCATCGCTATAATACAGACCCATGTGAAAATCTGTCGTCGTCCCCAACTTTTGCCCCGGTTGTGCTACTGCGGTGCTGAAGAAGTGCCTGATCCACCTGCCATATGTGCCCTTTTAGTTGTTCTTCGTCTTTGCCAGAATACCATGTATTGACTTGTGCACTACCCGCTCCTGCGCTGTTAGTCGTAGTGCATAAGCATCCTATGTCTCGTGCATAGGCAACCCAATCAGAATCATCACATCCAGCAGCATCGGTCCTATCTCCCCAAACTCGGTGATGAAGGTGTGCGTCTAGAAACTCCACATAGACTGCAGTAACACCTTGCCATTCACATTCCTGACCAACTCTATCCCATGGCAGCCACCTCTATAACTGACACCAGCCCCAGTGTCTTTAACCTCTCTGACCAGACTGAACGTTCCAACATGTAACTGCACCAAAAATCCCACCCCATTGGCATCGTACCATGGGCCTTGAACACCACAGCAACCACGGTATATCCTATCTCTCGGCCAGTAGAGCCGGCAAGTACTTCAGTGACATAATATGGCCAACTTCCCCGCTAGGGGCTCGGACATATGGTGACAGCACCACGGGACTCTCACCCATTGACGGGCCACTCGAAGGCACTAGAAATGCCAAATAAGCTACTCGGGACCCAACTCTCTCCATAGCTCCTCATATGGCCACCTGGGCACCGCTCCCTTCGCATTCAACAAGGTATTGTTCTTACTTGGCTCTAGATCATAGCACTTGAATCCATCATCCTCAAAAGTCAAAGGTAATCCAGACTCCTCGGCCGACGCTGGCACGACCTTTATGCCCTGAGGGGCCAGTGCTGGCACAGTTACGGCGCCCTGCAATGACTGTGGTCAGCCAGTCACTCCACCTCATGGCCTAGCCCACTGTTTCCTTCTTGTCATTTTAAGAACACTAATGCCTTTACCCCTTGGACCCAATAAGTGAGCGGCATGCGTACCTTACCCATTTTTGGTGTGGTGGGTGCCTCGGCCTCGGTCTTCTTCCCCTGTCGCCGAATGCCCATGGTCGCCCTCTCTTCCTTTATATTCCCTTCAGCTGTAACTCACCTGCCAATCCCTTTCCCCTTTGAACTTTTGACCGATATTCTCATCCCACACCCAATAACTTCGGCCCCTTGCCCCCTCACCCCTCTTTCGATCCATCTATAACACCTTCATTCCCCCTATGTCTACCTCTCTCCCCCTTGTACCAACCCCCTTCTCCCCTCACGGTGCTCGCGACCTCAGCCTCGTGGCCTAGCTTGGTCAGCCTCGGCCTCACGGCCTTGATTGGCCACCATGCCTCTCATCCCTTCTCCCTCTCCTATCTCCCTTCCCCAACGAACCTTAGCCCTCCTCCCCACCCCACCGTTGACCACGATCGAGTATCGTAGGTCAGCCTCAGCACGTGGTCAGCGAACACCACTTTCCCTTTCCCCACTCTTACCTTGTCGCGCCGTCAAGCTCCCCTTGCCCGCTCTTTGCGCTTCTTGGGTAGATCTCAACTTTTCCATGAGTCTTATTCTTCTTATCTCTTCTCTCTTTTCTCTGATCTCTTTCTTTCTCAAAGTCTTGAAAGACTAAATGAAAGACTCCCCACCTACCACCACTTTTCATATGTGGCCAAGATATCTTGGCCACCCATTCAAAAATTTCAACTCTCCCCCCAAAATTTCGCAAGTCTTTTTAACGCGCAATCGCAAATCTTCGCTATCAAAAATATTTTTGACTCCCAAATCTTCATACCGTTATTTTTTTAATAACATCTTTTTTCGCGACCAAGATTTTTCTTTCACTCCCAAAATTTTTGCTAATGGATTTTTTTCTCGCTACCGTTATTTTATTCGCTAACATTTATGGTGCGATGCCCAATGGTGTCGCCCCTCCGTGCACAACACACATAAGGGGCCTATGTTCCCAACTTACTTTGGTTGCATCCAAGAGCCCACTACATTTTTCATTTTATGCAACATGTCGATATAGTCAACGGTCAATTTTTCAATGCTCTCAACCGATCAAATTGTGCACGCCCAAATCACGTGCATTTTTTTGCCTTTTTTTTTACGATTTTCACTCTAAAAATTTATTTTGCGCCACTCACAAAAATGCGCTTGTCATGCCTCGGCCACCAAATCTCTCTTTTCCTGCTAAACCATCGGTTGTCAGTGCTCTTTAGCTCTTGCCTAGGGGGGTTGGCCTTGGCCTTCCCTTATAGGTCGGCCTTGGCTTCCCCCTAAGAGTTGACCTTGGCCTTTCTTGAAGGGTTGTCTTAGAGGTGTCAAATGGGCCGGGCTTGGGCCGGCCCAGCCCAAGCCCAACGGGCCTCCAACAAAAAGGGTCGGGGCCGGGCCAGTGAGGCTGCCAACCAGGCCAGGCCAGATGGAGGGAAAATCCAGTCTAAGCCCTGGCCCTAGGCCCAATATCTAGGGCCAGGCTTGGGCCTGGCCCGGGCCTTATATATATTTTTTTGCATTTTCTTACTATTCAAAGTAAAGGCTTTAATTACGGTAATTTCTTGTTATTATTTAAGCAAATTGTAATGTAGTACTATGACTAAGATTCTTGTTATTATGTAAGCAAATTGCTCTCTCTCTCTCTCTCTCATTTACATCTCTCAATTTTAAATTTCTTCTTTCATATACTCTAGGCATGTCCAATATTCATAATTTAACGAACCTAATATTTATCATTTTATTTTATTATAAGTCATATATACATATATATATATATATATATTTGTCTCTCATTTTATTTTTTATTATATGTTAAACCTTTTTATACTTTTCTTGGTGAGCTTTATTAATAAAATCTTAACACATAACAATTATTACTATTTGAAAGAGACTATTTCTACTATTTGATATTTTACTTCAAATTAATTGGTTGAGATTGATACATATTAACTCCCGAGACAATCTTAAGTAATAAGTAACGATTTTGACTAACGATTTTTTCTCTCTACTTTGTCTCATATACAAAATAAAATTATTCTATATATGACTCTCATATCATGGTTATGAGTGAGTATTAAAGAACTTATGATATTAATATATTGTGTTTGTTAGAAAATAAGAAGTAAGTGAGGCTAGAGTTTATGAATGTATATAAATTATTAACTTCCATATAGAGTTAAATTGAAGATAAATGTGTTCATAGGCCCTCCTTCTTTTATCCGGACTTGAGACCGGCTGCTTGTAAACAAATAGGCGAAGTTACCTATTTTTTATATATATGAAAAATATATATCTTGCTTGTAAAAACTTATTATATATATATATATATGGGGACCGATCCACACCCACCGGTGGAGAAATAACAAATTTCTCCACCGAACCGCTGGTCTTACCAGCGGTTGGCCACGTGGGCAAAAAAGGACGAAAAGGGACAAAAAAGGACGAAAATATTATGATAAATTCATGAAAATATCACGAGAAAATGAAAAACTCGTGAGAAAATGGTGGCAATAATGCCCAACCGCAACTCCTACATGCGGTTGGCATTATTGCCTTCCGTGACCCCACCCCTTGCCCCCCACCCCCTTGCCCCCCACCCCGTGGCCCCCACCCTATGTCCTTTTCCCCCACCCGTGAACCCCCCTTCCCCCACCCGTGAACCCCCTCTTCCCCCACGTGTCATTACCACCCTACCCCCCACCCCCACGTGTCATTCCCCCCTCCCCCTCCCTGCTGTTCACTCACGGTTCTTCTCTTCCTCTCTCACTTTTCTCTCTATAAAATCCCTCCTCCCCGAATCATTTCTTCCACCCTCCTCATTCTCCCTATCTCACCTACATACAAACAAAAAAAATTTACGCTAGAAGATCGGTGGATAACCGCTAGAAGATCGGTGGATTTTTCTTGAAATATATCAAGTTAAAACAAGTAAGTATTTTTCAATTTGTTCTTACCAATTGATTGTTTAAATTGTGTTACGCTTAAGTTGTTCTTACAATAGTCTAAAATTCGTGTTTAGGGCGTCAAAGGGCGTCAAAATTACGTTTTGACAAATCGGGGTATTACATTCGAAAAATTCCAAAATAGCGATTTTTTAGGGCGTCAGAAATAGAATTTTTCACGAATTTATAAAAAATAGCTAGAGCTAGATTTTGCCAAAGTACGAAACAGAGACCCTAGTTATTTTCAAAAGATCTGTATCAGGTAAAAATTTCAGATTTTTCCAAAGACTGGAAAGGGGTTAACTGATACACGCAACCTTGTAACTTTGCAGTGTAATTTAAAATATCAAGCCAGCGAGATTTCGCGTAAAACTTTTATGAGAACCCTAGGGTGTTGGGAAGTTCCATTCCCCAGGAATTCGGGCCATTCCGAAGCCGTTAGCTAATTTTTTGGCCGAACGGGCTTTTAAGCGCTCGATCCGGACACCGGTTCGGGATTTTTAGGCGAAAAATCCGTAAAATACTTTTTAGATCAAGAATGAACTCAGGAAGCTTAAAATAGCATTTTAAAGCACTTTTGATATTTTCTGAAGCCAGGGGGTATTTTGGTAATTTGCCACCCCGAGAGGGGTATTTTGGTAATTTTCTCGAAAAAATTTTCCAACGGACTTTTAAGTCCAGAAATGTAAGTAAAACGCCTGAAATGTTGTTTTGCAGCTGATTGCGGGGCGTAATTGTCGCTAAAGGTGAAAACTTAATTAGATAGTTTTTTTACGAATTTATAAAAAATAGCTAGAGCTAGATTTTGCCAAAATACAAAACAGAGACCCTAGTTATTTTCAAAAGATCTATATCAGGTTAAAATTTCAGATTTTTTCAGAAACTAAAAAGGGGTTAACTGATACGCGCAACCTTGTAACTTTGCAGTGTAATTTAAAATATCAAGACAGCACAATTTCGTGTGAAACTTTTATGAGAACCCTAGGGTGTTGGGAAGTTCCATTACCCAGGAATTCGGGCCATTCCGAAGTCGTTAGCTAATTTTTTGGCCGAACGGGCTTTTAAGCGCTCGATCCGGACACCAGTTCGGGATTTTTAGGCGAAAAATCCGTAAAATACTTTTTAAATCAAGAATGAACTCAGGAAGCTTAAAATAGCGTTTTAAAGCAATTTTGATATTTTCTGAAGCCAGGGGGCATTTTGGTAATTTGCCCCCCCGCGAGGGGTGTTTTGGTAATTTTCCCGAAAAAAGTTTTTCAGTCCAGAAATGTAAGTAAAACATCTGAAAGGTTGTTTTGAAGCTGGTTTGATGGGCGTTAGGGTGACAATGAACCCCCGGGGCTATTTTGCTAATTTTACGTTACACAAATTTGTGCTTAAAATAACTTTTAGTTCAGGAAAGGGTGTGAGACACCTGAAAAGTTATTTTAAAGAGTGAATTCAGGAAGCTTAAAATCTCATTTCAAAGCACTTTTTAGATTTTTTTTGTCAGGGGGCATTTTGGTAATTCGCATCCCCGATAGGGGTATTTTCGTAAATTTGCAGCGTTAAGTTTTTCAAAGGATTTCTTAGTCCAGAAATGTAAGCAAATCACCTGAAAGGTTGTTTTGAAGCTGATTTGGGGCGTTAGGGTGATAATGAACCCCCGGAGGCATTTCGGTAATTTGCCGCTCATCGAGGGCTATTTTGCTAATTTTACATTATACCAAATTTCCCGAAAGACGGTGGTTTAAATAAATTTTATTCTTCTTTTATTTAAATCTATGACTTGTTGAGAATGATATAATTTTTATTTTTTAGATTCCAGTATAAATATGGATGCAACTGGAGGAAATAATTTTTGTGAAGGTTCTGATCCACCTTACGTTGGTCAAGTTTTTCAAGCACTGGACGAAGTTGAAGCATACTATAGAGCATATTCGAAAACGATAGGTTTCGGTATTAGAACTAAGACGACTAGAAAACGGGCGAATACAGATCAAATTGGTGCAAGACTATTTGAGTGTCATAGAGGAGCACCGCATGTAACTCCGGTCGTTCGGATCAGTGACGAAGGGACAACAAGACAAAGAAAACGGGACACATTTCCGGGTACCGGCTGCAAGGCCCATGTGTATGCAGTACACCGAAAAAATGAAAACCATTGGGTTGTCACAGGAGTGGAGTTGAGCCATAATCATCAGTTGATGACCCCCAGTAAGATTGGTCAAATTCATCAACACCGAGAAATAAGCGCGGCACACAGACAACTAATTTTTACAATGGCCGAGGCTAAAATTCCACCTTCTAAGATGATGGGGGTTTTCTCAAGCCAGGCTGGGGGGATTGACAAGTTGAGTTTCAACGAAGTAGACCTTCGAAATGAACTTCGTGCTCAGAGGAGAGAGTCTTTCGGTAAGAGTGATTCTCAAACTACACTTGATCTCTTCAGGTCCCTTCAGAGTGAGAATTCTGGATTTTTTTACAGTCTCCAACTGGATGATGAGAACCGCATTAGTACTATATTTTGGGCGGACCCCCGTTCTAGAGCTGCTTACCAAAATTTTGGGGATGTTGTGACGTTTGACACCACATACCGCACCAATAAGTACTCTATGCCTTTTGCTCCGTTCACCGGGGTGAACCACCACTATCAGTCAATCTCGTTTGGCTTTGCCCTGCTTAGGGATGAGACGGAGGAGTCATTTACGTGGTTATTTGAAACGTGGCTTCAAGCAATGTATCATATTCCTCCAAAGACCATCATCACCGACCAAGATCTGGCAATGAAAAATGCAATCGCTAAGGTCCTTCCAGATACTCACCATGGCCTGTGCACATGGCACATAAGCAACAAATATCCCGAACGGCTTCACCATGTATATGCAAACCATCCGTCATTCAAGACTGACTTTAATACATGTGTGAAGAAATCGTTGACGGTAGACGTGTTCGAGGAGAGGTGGGCCACGTTAATGGATACTTACTATTTGCACAATCACGAATGGTTACAATCGTTGTATGAGATCAAGACACAGTGGGTCGGTGCCTACACCAAGAATTTTTTTGCAGCCGGAATGACTACGACCTCGAGAAGCGAAGCTATGAATTCATTCTTTGATGGGTACGTAGGCCAGTCTTCAAGTATAGCGGAGTTCGTACTAGAGATGCAGAAAGCCGTTGACAGGCAATTGTACCGTGAGAGAGAAGCCGACGCGGCTACAGTTTGCAAAGAAAGAGCTATACTACTTTATTCACCTTTAGAGGCTCATGCGGCTCAAGTCTATACCAAGGAAATGTTTCGACAGTTTCAAGAGGAACTACTAAAGTCGAATCAATATGGCATGACAAAGTTGCACGAGTATTCCACCAGAGACATCAAGGTTTATGCTTTGACAAATGTGACGAACTTCGCCAATCCGTGCTCTTCGTCGGCTCCGAGGACCAGACGACATTTTACCGTAGCAATTTGTAAGGACACTGGGTTGGTTAATTGCAACTGTCAACTGTTTGAGCATAAAGGTATACTTTGTCGACACGCGTTGAGGGTTTTGAGCGCCAAGAATGCTAGTGAAATCCCTCCACCGTATATCTTGGAACGGTGGACGAAGGAAGCCAACAGAGTCCACGGTCACATTCCTTACGTGCCCAATGTTTCAGTTGATTTCGAGCAATCTGAGTCGCTGCGATATAATCACCTTTGTAACATCATGCACGGTTTATCAATGGATGCAGCGTCGACATTTGATGGGTACAGGTATCAAGTTGAAGCAGCCGCACGGGATAAGGCTATGCATGCACAGTTTAGGATGGCATTACCAGAAACTGTGGACACTCCGACTACTCGGACAACTCCAGGCGGTAGATTCAATCGAGCCAAACAGCCAGTCATTGACGGCACTGACCTACAACGTGAGGAGGACGACATTTTTGATCCAATTATTTCTCAAACAAAAGGGCGAAAACGAGCAATACGCATGAAGAATCCGATTGAAGAAGCAACGGGTCAAAAAAAATTACGAAAGTGTGCGTTGTGTAATAAGATGACTGATCATGACAAGAGAAACCATTATAAAGTGTTAGGTATCGAACCTGGCAGTATGGTCGAGGAGGACGATGATGAGGAAGAGTGTTAGGGTTAATGTTTCAGTTGTATAAATTGAACTTTTATAATGTTTAAATTTGTGATTTGGTTTGTGCAATCTTTAATTTGTGATTTGATTTGTGGATTATTGATATTTTTGGTAACTCCGTTTTCGGGCACACTTTAGGCCCCAATTGATAGCTTCCGAAAAAAGTTGTAATTTTTTTTGTCACTTTTTTTTCGCTCATTGCACTTCAGGCACGCTAGTTAGCCCATTTGTAAGACTTTCGGCGAAAAACGAGACACATTAATTTTTGAGTTTTCCTAGGAAGGGCCTATTCGGGCACACTTTAGGCCCCAATTGATAGCTTCCGAAAAAAGTTGTAATTTTTTTTGTCACTTTTTTTCCGCTCATTGCACTTCAGGCACGCTAGTTAGCCCATTTGTAAGACTTTCGGCGAAAAACGAGACACATTAATTTTTGAGTTTTCCTAGGAAGGGCCTATTCGGGCACACTTTAGGCCCCATTTGATAGCTTCCGAAAAGTTGTAATTTTTTTTGTTTTTTTCCGCTCATTGCACTTCAGGCACGCTAGTTAGCCCATTTGTAAGATTTTCGGCGAAAAATGAGACACATTAATTTTTGAGTTTTCCTAGGAAGGGCCTATTCGGGCACACTATAGGCCGCATTTGATAGCTTCCGAAAAAAGTTGAAATTTTTTTGTCACTTTTTTTCGCTCATTGCACCTCATGCACGCTAGTTAGCCCATTTCTATGAATTTCGGCGAAAAGCGAGACGGTAATTTTTTCGAATGCCGTCATATGAAAGGTATATTCGCGCACATTTTAGCGCCAAATTCATAGCATGCGAAAAATTATGTACATTTCTTTTTGGTACAATTTTTTGTAACATCACAGCAGCTAGCCACGCACGTCAGGATAATGGTAATGAAGGCGTCTAGCTTCATTCTTTTTCAGCTCCCAGGCTATCCTATACCTAAACGTCAAGGCATCCTTCCTAGTCCACGAGGAGTGTTTGAGCACTTCCGAGCGAGCAACGTAGTCCATGTACTTGAGGACGTAAATCCCGCAATCGTGACCGTTATATTGCTTTGGTCGGTCCTTTATCATCACGACCGTCCAAGGGTCACCCTGTGGCCGTCCGCATGCTAGCGAGAGGACAGTAGTCTGCATCCAACAATAAAAACGAGAATCAAGCCTATGAGACAAGAACAATATACTATGGGCCAAGGTCAAAAAATAAATACTAACCACTAAAGTGATGTACTCGTTGTACATCTGTGCCAGCAGCTGTCCAGGCTCGTCCTCCCTTAGGCTATCGTATATGTGAACCGTTCTGAACGCTGGATGGAGAACTAATAGGAACCAGTGGTTTGCATGATGACAGGGTATCATGATAAGGTTCGCATCAGCAGCGGGACATTGATAGTCTGCGTTCATCATGCCTAACACGTTTCGACCTGGTTTCCACTTACTCCTGCCGCCTCCTCGCCTCCATTCTGTGAATTCTCTCACCGTTAATTCCACAAAATGAGTGGGATACATGTTAAGCTTCAAATATTCAGAACGGTTAAAACGTTGCTCTCTAATCCGGAGCAGTTCTATGTAAGCGTTCATGACAAAATTTGAAAGATCTGTCTCCGGCGCCAACGTTCTGATATCCTCATGACCTAGGAATGTCGCAAGGGGAAAGTCTGCTGAATTGACAGGCTCATGCCCGAAGTAGTGCCGGTCGATCCAAGCCATCTTGTCCGACCTCAATGGCTTCGTCGCTTGTCCTTTGTCCGACCGAAAGCTTGGGCGCGAGGCCTGGATTCCTACTTGGGGAACCTGACTCTGGCACTGAGAGTCGTATGCGTCAGGAGGCAAGCGACTATACGGCTCCCACACCTGACTCTGGGGCTGATAGTCGTACGCGTCAGGAGGAGGGCGACCAGACGGCTCCCACACCTGACTCTGGGGCTGATAGTTGTACGCGTCAGGAAGAGGGCGACCAGACGACTCCCACACCTGACTCTGGGGCTGATAGTCGTACGCTTCAGGACGAGGGCGACTAGACGGCTCCCCTTCGTAACCCCGGTACGCAAGACTAAAGTTTTGAACTTCAGTCTTGTACTTCTCAATGGACCTCTTGAGATTGTCAGGAGCCTGCGCGACAAACCAGTCAAACGACTCCAGCTGCTTGAACACCTCAATGCCCTGGTCAACCTAAAAAACATGCATAGAAAAATATGGCTAATCATATTTGACAAATGGTCGATAAGGTGCGCAAATAAATTATCAAACAACACTAGCATGACTTACAATGGCCAATGCCCAGAACTGGTCATAGACCTCACGTGGCGCGTACGATGTCTTCTTCACCTGGGAAGGGCGATTCACCCTCGTGCGCGTCACCCTGAGAAACCACTGTAAGTATTCCTCAGTACTAATGCCGTCGTGCTTCAGCGATACAAGGCTATCATACGTTTCCTGCCAGGTATTCCACTGGTGCACCTCGTCACCCAACAAAATCAAGGCATCAGCCACCTCGAAGTTCGGCCCTCGACCACCCCTGTATGGCCGCATGTCTACAGCGGGTTTTGGTATCCCTTGTGGACAGCCAGCTTGCTTCATAGCTCGATCGGGCATCTGAAACTCACATTCTTCGAAGTGAATGAGCGGCACCCGAACCAAACCTGCCAGCACGTACGACACCGGAAGTTGCCAACACCACTCATCCAACAGATGCATCACCTTGCCATATGGCTGCCACGTCACCTGGGATGCATCTAGTATCTCTAGTTCCCCCCGATAGAACTTTAGATGGTGGTGAGGGTCTACCCGTCTCCACCTCCGGTTGGTCGTAGGCCCCCAGGCCCACACCCTAGGCCACGTCTCATCGGAATCTACCAACGGTTGTGGACGACCCATGGGTAGCCTCTCGTAAGACCAAACCTGTGAATGCAAACATTATATGGAATTAGTAATTAATCCCGAATATATTGACTAAGGATCCTACCAAGAAAATAAATGCTCATACCTGTAATAGAGTCAGGCAGGCGGCAATGGACTTGGCACCGTTTCTCGTAGCCTTATGCAGTGCTCGATATAGGTGCGCAAGGACAGCTGAACCCCACGAATAGGAGTATACCTCCTCAAGATCCTCCAAGAACACCATATACTTCGGATGCACCGTGTTTTTCGAATGCGTCGGAAGTAATATAGCTCCAATAATATACAGAAGGAATGCCTTCGTATACGTCACGAAATCTTGAGGAGTGTATTCATCCGGTAGCACGCCGTACTGCTCTCTCAGCCATTTAAGCTTGACGCCGTTTGTTGTAAGCGCTGCCCTTGGAATTCCCGGAAAATACTGCATAGCCATATTCGCTATGGATGCAGACGGCACGTTCAAAGTAACGGGTCTGCCGTGACATGGGATTCCAAGTATAAATCCGACGTCCTCTAACGTAACAGTCATTTCACCAAACCGGAAGTGAAATGAGTTCGTCTCGCTCCTCCATCGTTCAACTAGAGCGGATATAAGGCAATCGTCGTGTCGAGACCATTTCCCGGGATCGGTGAACAGGGTTAAATTTTGACGGTGTAATAGCTGTATTTGTTCCTCGTTTAGTACCCACTCTTCAAGGTGCCTTGTGCTTTGAATTGTTTCCAAAACACCCCTATCGACACCGTCAAATACGTGCCTCGCGACGTGGTCATCG